>CANXYC012579546.1:0-14379 GCA_948193065.1 Aleurites moluccanus | reverse complement strand
GTTTATATTTTTTTTTTTTTTTTTTATTTATTTAAAAATTCTTATTTATTTTTTTTTATTAATTAATTTTTAAAAAATTTTTTTTTTTTTTTTTTTTTTTTTTTTTTTTTTTTTTTTTTATTTTTTAAAACTATCAACAATTTTTTCTTTTTTATATTATTTTACTATCCATAAACATTTTTCCCCCACCCCCCCCCCACCCACCACCCCCCCCCCCCCCCCCCCCCCCCCCCCCCCCCCCCCCCCCCCCCCCCCCCCCCCCCCCCCCCCCCCCCCCCCCCCCCCCGTGGTGTAACTTGTAAGCATTTTTCAATGGTGAGAGAGATGTAAACTGCAACGCCAAAACCAGCCGTGAAAGCCCTATCCGAACTCCCCCATTTCTTGGCCACAAAGCGAAGATATTTTGTAAGCTGACAGGATATAAATATAATTTATTTTAAGTATTAATTAACTTTTTGCTCCTCAAAATATAATTTATATCAGTCAAACCCATCAAGTAAACTTATAAATCGATAAAATATTAAAATTTTCATTTGTGCAAACTAATTAATTTTAACATGAATTTATTTTCTAAAATATCTCTTACAATAGACTAACTCGTAACTAATATCAACAAATTAATTAACATATACTTATAAATAAAATAACTCAAATATTATATGATATAAAGTCATATAAATTTAAGAATATAACACAATAAAAAATTAATTATTGAAGTTGGAGATTGTAAATTTAGATAAATATAATAATTATTTATTTATTTAATCAATGTAAAACTTCATCATACATTGTTGCTAGAAAAAATTATTAATAAGAGAAAATATATGATTGATTGATAATATAATGAGTTGATCAATTAATTATTTTAAAGAATAATTTGTGATTTAATTTAATAATAAATTATAAATATGTTCTATCTTATATTATAAATAGAATAAAATATACATTTGAAATGAAAAATAAATATAGTCACTACATTTTTTCTATATCCTGATATGAACTCTATAATGAAATCATATAAATCTTCCCCTTATTATTTCTCTCTTTCTATTTAATGTGAAGAGTGCCATTGAGTTTTTTAACCATCTGAATAAACAAATATGGAAACAAAGGTTGAAAAAGGAGTATTTTATCAATAACACATAATGAATTAAAATTTTTTTATTCGGAATGAGTGGATCCATTATATATGAAAAAATATTGATTTTCGAATTCTATATAATATTAAATGGGTTAATCGAGATAAACTCATTTCGATCACAAAATCATTTATTTTGATTATTTTTTAGTCATTTATAATTTTTGATATTTTTAATTTTTTTTATTTGGATTTTGTTTTCTCTTAGCTTATTTTTCCTTGGTTATTTTAGGGATTATCAAGTATATAAACACTTCCTTATTATATTTTTGAGATGACTTTTGAATAATACAGACTTATTTAAATCCTAATTGCGAGTTACTTCATTTTTAAACGCTTTAACGCTGCCTCACTATTTCACTTTTTTAGTCTTATTTTAAATTTTATCAGTTATATCCTTCACTATTAATTAGTTTATTATATTTACATTATTTTATTTTATTTTTTATGAATCATGTTAGCCGTATTATATTATTTGTAATTTATGATTTCAGGGAGCGTAGGCCCATTTTGAGACAAAAGAGAAGGCCAGT
Source organism: Aleurites moluccanus (assembly GCA_948193065.1). NCBI lineage: Eukaryota > Viridiplantae > Streptophyta > Magnoliopsida > Malpighiales > Euphorbiaceae > Aleurites > Aleurites moluccanus. Next base: position 12,708 of record CANXYC012579546.1, on the reverse strand, counting down.
ACCAGTTTTAAGGGAATAATTTTTAGAAAATATTATATAAATATACTGTTTTTTTAATTTTTTTTTTTAATTTTATGATTATTTTTTTATTATTTTTTTATATGTTTGATATCTATTATTTTTTTTTTAAATATTTTTAAATATGTAATATTTTTTAAAAAATATTTTTATATATATAATATTTTTTAAAAAAAAATTATAAAAATAAAAATAAAATATTTTTTATTTATTTCGATATTTTTGAAAAAATCCTAAATTTTATTGTGATTGTTATTTGTTCAGGGCTTCAGGGCTTCAGGCAATCCAAGACTAACTCCCAACCTGGGCCTAGGAAGAGGCTGAAAGCTTGAAAGTTTTTATTTTTTTTTTTCCTTTTTTTTTTCAACAGAAAGATTACATTTTTACATTTCACATTCATTTATTGTTTTTCACCTTAAAAACCAAAAAGAGAAATAAAAGATCAAAAGTTGGAAAAAAAAAAAAAAAAGAGAATAACTAGTTAAGTTTATGAAGTTTATAGTTTAGTTTTGGAGGAGTGATTTTAATATTTGATTTCAAATTATATTATTTTCTTCAAATTAAAATTATATCATATTTCATTAATTATAATACTTTTCTAAGATATTGTTTGAGCTTGAATTAAAAATAATACTAATAATAGAATAACTTTTCCAATTTTCCAAAGATGGTAATAAAAAAAAATATCATCTTCTTATGGCATTGATAACATTTAGCCATTTTTTAAAATTTTAATTATTTACAATTCTAAGTTGATAAAAATCTTAGCAAGGAAGATAATAAAATAGAAAATAATATAGATAAAAAAAAATTGATAAAAAGAAAAAAAAAAAATTATCATTCACTAGAAGGAGGGTTTGAACCTTCACAGCCACATAGTCTTAACTAACTGAGCCATTCCAACATATCATTAAAAGTTACTTGATAATTATTTATAGTGTATATTATGCATAATGTGAAATATTGTTACAATATAATATTTGCATTTCATACTTATCAGGCCTTGGTGAAGATAATAGAATTAGATCTCTCTGGATATGTTTGAATTCAAAATGATAAATTTTTAGCCTGTAAAATGCAATTCAAATTTTATGTTTTATTATGTGTTATATCATTTGTCTCATACTCTTTTGATGCCTCATATCACATATTTTTTAAAATATTTTGACAGCCAATATTTTTTTATAGATGACCTGACACATAAAATAAAATATAAAACATAAGATGAAACATATAATGAGACAAAAAATTCAAACTATGTAAAATGAGTATATAATATAAGAGAGCTAAACTTTTGACTTGATAAAAACTTTTTGATGCTTAAGTTAGAGTTGAATGAATCTTGAGGAATAATATTTCTCTTCCTAATTCTAAAGAAATAATCTTTAATAAGAGAAGGAGATGAAAAGTAATAAAGTTAGCTACCTTGCATGCATTAATCTTTCATTTTATACTAGTTTGTTTTAATCTTTAGATGTGATTAGATAGATAGGTGGCAACATCATAAGGGTGAGGAGGTGATGTATGGGATAAATAATATTTTTTGTATTAACCCCTTGACACCATATAGTATGCACTCAAGTGTTGTAATAGAAAAGGGATGACGCCCCTCGCATGTTGTGTCAATATCCTTATCCTGATATAATTTATATCTTTTATTGGTAAGTGAAACTCACCATTAAAACTCTTTCCTTGAGTATGGGCTAATTGAAGAGGTAGATTCAACAAGATGAATGATTTTTGCAAGTAGATGAAGATTGTAAACTGATTCGCCACTGAGTTGCTCGATTGTCAAGTATATGTGGCCTAGAATTCTCTTCAATTCAAAATAGAATTTTAATGGATTATGAGTTTAAAGTCCAAACCCACTGTAGTATGGGCTTGGCATATTCTCAATGGGCTTGTTGCTTGAAAGCCCAATAATTATCATTTTTATCCTTCATTAATGGCCCTTCTATTCCATCAAGGTGAAGAGGTAGCTCGACTCTATAGGAATATCTTCATCAAGTCTAAGCCTTTTTTTTTCCTAAATAGGCTGTATCACTTATATCGCGTTGCTTACACATGTTTGATGCTCTCTTTGAAGAGGAATATTTATGGCGAGTCGAATCATTTTGAATGTCTCTTTAGAGTATTTTTTTTTATTATAACAACAAATATATCTCATTAAATGAAGATACCATTACAAAAGTCTTTTTTGACATATATCGTCATAATAACTACGAATTAGGTGTACCATAATTGCAGCCACCTCTTGGATGATGTAACTGTCAACTCTTTGATATTATCGGCTATGATTAGGGAGCAATTTGGAATCTAAATACCATCATTTAAGTGCTTTTCAAAACTTCTACCCTTTCCTCTTTATCTCTCTAACTCTCTTTCTCTATGCTTTTCTATCTTTTTATTGACATAATCTATTTGTCCCTTTATTCCTTTACTCTCTTTTATTCTTTTCCCAGATAATTTTTACCAAACCTCCATGGCTCTTAAAAGGTCGCAACATTGCCAGCAATACTAATGATAAAGTTGCATTGATCAGTAGTTGGGCCTTACATCCAACTATTGCTAAGAGCAAATACTTTATGGGGTTGAAATTGAACCTGGATGAAAAATTGTGGTTCAGCCTTTGGATTCAATAGCCTAATGAGAGGATTTATGTGGTTCCTGAAATTAAGGAAATGGTAGAAATCCCCAAGAATAATGCCTCCTATATTTTCTTCTATCACCATTTAAAAGCAGGGTTGAGATTATGACCTACTAAGTTTTTCATGGAGTACTACAATTAATTTTAGGTGAATCCCATGATGTTATATCCCAATGCCATTAGCAATCTTCACCATTTCGAGGTGATATATAAGGTTATGGCCTTTTTCCATTTGCGAAGTTGTTCTAGGTCTTCTCCAAGATGGGAAAGTCCCCTGATAGAGGTGTATGGATCACTTTTGCCAAGTCATACCACATTTATTCAAAAACAAGGAGACCAAAGTGTCCAACTAGTATAAGAAGTAAACTGTTATTGTGTTGACGGACCTAAAGGGTAAGAATTTACCAGGGTTTGGATTTCTTGGGAAACTGCTGAACCCAACAATTTTGGTTATTGGTTGGCCACACATCAATAAGAGGAGATGGTCATTGTTAAACCCTCACCTTGAGTGACTGGACCTATGATGTGAAGCTATAATAAAGGGTAAGCTCTTCACTCCTACTGTTGGGATTTTTTACCAATCTAAAGCATAAACTGGATTACCTAGCTCTTCTAGTTGATTGAGCTACCATCATCTATGGGGATCCTCTTTACCATAAAATTATCTACTATGGCTTAAATAACCAGTGGGTCTGCATATGTAGTCCTCAAGCAAGTCTCATATTTCCTAGCTGTCCAATATCTTGTTTTTCTATAATATGTGAACTTAGACTCTTATTTCTTCCTCGCCTGAGCCTTCGTCTTATTAATACTTAGAGGTTTCTCATATAGCCCCCTGATTAAGGAGTGAATTACTTTTACTGACCTGTCATTAACAACATGTTTGCCCTTATTTAGACGTGGTTCAACTCTTGCCTCCTCTACGACTTTTGCATTTTTCACAAATTTTCCCAAGTACCACTGATTGATCAATATCTCTATCTATTAGGGTGGTTGTATAATGGCTTAGGTCATTGTCAAATATTTTGATCCTTGAAAGTAGTAAATACCTTTGTCTAGAAGGCTTTAAAAAGAGTGTATTTGTGAGCCTTAGGGTATTTGCTGATGGGCTTTTTGTTTTTCTTCTCCCTTTTATTATGCTTCTCATCCTTTTTCTCTTATTGGACCTTATGTCCTCCTCGCAAGTTACTTCTTCTTTCCTCTTCTTGGAGTATTGGCTGAATGCTTAGGCATCATTTTTGCCTAGTACTTTTGTGCAATCGTTATAACTTCTTCTAATGTGCGAAGCATATGTTTGCAAAAGGCTTTAAAATAATCACGATGAGTGGTGTCATTCTATAGTTCTTTAATTGCTTTTGCTTGGTTGAGCTCTATAATTTTCAAGGCCTTTCTATTAAATCGAGCTACATAATCTTGTAGCGCCTCACTCTCCTTTATCACGGTTTCGAGAGACTGTGTTCTCCCTTTTGTCGGGATAATATGGGTGAACTTGTGCAGGAACATTTCTATGAACTGATGTTGCCTTCAAGTACACTGTCAAATTGCCTCATTGTCGCTCCTTCTAGGGACCCTCTAAAGACATTGTATAATATTGCATCACTAGTGACTTAGAGCTCGACAACATATTTGAAGTCCAAGACATTGACTTTGGAATTTATCTCCCTATCATATTTCTTCAATGTGGGTGGCTTGAACTTGTCCAACATTCCATACTATTAGATCTCTTTGATGAAGAGTGGTTAAAGTGCAAGCACTAAGCTCCTAACCAACACTTTCTTCGTCTTTTCTCCATTCAACTTTTCCAAGAACTTCTTAAGAAGTTTAAACATTTTGGAAAGGGGTCACAATGTTTCTGAAGGAAGTTAATTCTTTAAGAGGTATTAGAGGGAAAATAAAAGGATCTTGCTTATGAGTGTGAATCATTTTTATTAGAAAAATAAGTCTAAAGTGGAGCTATTTAATTGAAGTTGGAGTTTTCAAACTTAGAAATCTGGGTTTTCGAGTGTGGAATTTGAATTCATGTAGTTTTTATGAGAAAGAAGAGTGAACTTGCTTGTTGAGGAATGGTTTTCTTATAGCTCAAGAAGAGAAATGAGAAAATGATGTTTAAGGAAATACATGAACTACAAGTATTACAACCCTCAAACAGAGAAATATAAATGAAGAGATCTAAGAAGTTTATGAAGTGTTTTAGATAGACAACAACATTTTGACCAAAGCTTGATTAAGGAGAATCTTTAGTCAAAGAAAGAGATGAGAAGTATTGGATTTAGCTCCTTTAGTGGATTGATAATCTTTCCTTTTATACTGGCTTGCTTCGATCATTGGATGTGATTAGGTGGAGTGGTGAAAACATCATAAGGGTGAGGAGTCTGATAAGACAAATATTTTTCTCTGTGTTAGCTACTGACACGATGTAACATGTACTCAAATGCTATAACAGGGAAAGGATGATGCACCTAGCATGTTATGCTAGTAGACTTATCCTAACGTAATTTTTCTTTTTTTATTTATAAGTGAAAAATCACTATTAGAGCTCCTTGTTTGGGTATCAACTAAGTAAAGAGGTGGATTCAACAGGGATGGAAGGTCTTTTGCAAATAGATGAAGGTTGCGAGCCACTTTACCATTGAGCTACTCAACTGCCAAGCATTCGAGGTTTGAAAGACTCTCTAAGTCAAATCAGAGTTTCGATAAATTATAGATTAAAGTCCAAGCCCATTTTAGTATAGGTAAAACATATTCTTAATGATCTTTTTCCCTTGAGGCCTAATGTTTTTATTGTCAATTTTTTATCCCTCATCACATACTAAAAATATGGATAATTATGAATTTTTTTTTAAAAAAAGGATGATATTGCATTAAACCTGTTTAAAAACTCACATTTTACAAAATAATTGTTCTATTTTACTAATTTCTATACTTGAAAAGATATAATTAATAAAATTCAATTTTTTTTTTTAAATTAAAAAGATAAATAATTTTAAAAGAAATGATAAATCATGCCTAAATAAAAAAAAAAAATTGTAAGAATTAAATCTATTTAAATTATATATAACTTTTTCTCTCTTTCTATATAAGTACAAAATGAAAAAATAATTATAATATATTTTTTTTTACTTTTCATTTCAAACATCATCATTCAAATGAATGTTATTGATTTAAGATTCATTCCAAATACATGAATTCTATTGTTAATTAAACTCAATTTATTATTAAAATCTAATTGAATTAAATTTTTGCACATAAATTTTTTTAAACTATGTCCAATTAAAACGATACAAAATTCTTAAAATAATTTAAATTTTTCACTCTTTTAATCTAATTTTTGTTTTTAGTTCTTTTATTCTAAACATAAAATCTAAGGGCTTAAATATTTCTTTAATCTAAAAGGTTTCCATCAAGGCTAATGAAGATTGAATAGCATTTTTCCTTTTTCCATTTTTTTTTTCTAATGAAATGTTTGAATAGTTGACATGGCACTTTTTTTTATTAATAAAATAATTAGAATTTAAAAAGAAAAATTCTGAAATTTTACATTCAGGAGATAGATAGCAACTATGAGCATAAAGTAAATAATAAAAAAATAAAATTAAAACAGATGTTTGTTTTATTAATTATTTCTATGTGAACTCACCTTCTCTTGTCCTAAAGGTACTTATCAACTAATTATATGTAAAAATTTCAATATTTTTCTCCAACATATGATTTGATTTTGTCCAAACTCCATATGAATCACAACTCAATCAAATAAAAAATCAAATGACTAATAATAATTTTAAAGGTAACGTGCTATTTTACATAAAAGTGGTAAGAAAATAAATTAAAAAAGGACCATATTTAGATTATGATAATTTGTATTATGTTTTCCAACAAGACAATAAATTAATTGATGGGACAATTTGTACTCTTGGAAAAACAAAAATGTTAGTACTCAATCTATGGATTTTGTTCTTCAAATTTAATTAGTATATTTATTCCATAGTTTTAATTTAAATTTTTTAAATTTTAAATCCATTAGAATAAGAAGTGAAAAGATGGCACATTTTAGGCTGATTGGATAATGTATGTATATGTTATTTCTAGAAATGTGAGATAATCTTTAAATAAAATTTAATAAAATATTTTATTAAAGGGATAAGGTTCAAATTTGCTTCTAAAGTTTAACGTAAATATCAAATTTATATTTTTTTTTCGAAGGCGCATATTTACCATAAATTCTGAAAATCCAATAAATGAGACTCTTTTGACTTTACTTTGTTTATTCTTTGGCTATTTTCATCCATAGACCCCATTAATATTACTATTGTGAACAATGTGCGCCAATAACAGTGCATACCTTGCCCATTTTGCTTCAAAACCCACCTAAATCTGTTAAAACCTATTCCTAAACTATATAAGAATGAAACAATTTATTTTTCATTTTTTTTTCAAAAATTTTTTTCCAATTTTTTTTTTTTTTACATTTACCTACATTATTGAAAATGAATTTCTTTAGAAAAATAAAATTTAATTTTTTCTAATGAAAAAATGAGCAAAAAATTTAAATTGAAAGAAATTCACATTATTATAATTAGTATATGTTGCCAATACCTTGATTTACAATTGTCTTTCTTGTCACCAATATGAACAAGAGTTAAAGCAAGAAATTTACAAAAACAAAATAATATTCTTGTTGTCACATATAGCAAAAAATTTATAAATACAAAAAAAATATTCTTGTTGTCGCATATATGACCCTAGTCTCAAAAAATTAAAATAAGTTCCTCTGAAACTTGAATCAACTATTTTGAGTTCCAGTTCCTCTTGGAACTTCTTTAAACCATAATGGACATATTCAAAAATTCACAAACAATTTCATACATTTACAAAAAGTTCAATGGCAAAACAAAATAAAAACCTAATGTTCAAGGTATAGAATTTTATTTCTTGTTCTTATGATGGCCAATTACCTTTTCCCTCTCTTATTGCAGTTGTCTACCAATATTGCTGGTGCATCCCTTCCATTTTGAACTAAAAACTTTATAGGACAGATCAATAGCATAACTGACCTGTGATCCATCTCCAGTGAAGTTGATCTTCCTTTTGTTGGTTGATGGAGAAGGTCTAGACAATATCTTCCTTAGCTCTCTCTCAGAAGGTATAGGAAATCTGGTTACAGGATCTGAATCACCACCTAAAAGTTGACTGCCATCAACAATGACCATCTGACTTGGCATTCCAGGCTACAAAGATATTCACAACAACACATGTTAAAATGTCATTCTAATTTAACAAGCAATATAACAATGTATGATTGATTACTTATATTTAAGATTGTTTCACCCATTGCCTCATCAACCAAATACCAAAACCCTCTAGGCATGTTTGTGGTCCCTTCTGTGTTTGAGGATGGTCCAACTGGAGCTAATATGATTGGTCTTGGTCTTTTATTTTGTTGTTGTCTTCTTGGGGGAAGCAAAGAAATCCTAGTAGATGTAGCAGGCCTTGATATTGTGCATCATTTGCAGGCCCTTGCATATTAGTCATTTACGTGGCAGGTACTTGTGGCTTGTAACAGATGGAAATAAAATATGAATTAGTATAACAAAGACAATTAAAAAGAATATAAATGCAGTTTTAAGTCTGAAATTTACTTACATCATTTTTGTGAGGGCAACCTACCCTAATATGTCATTCTTGGTGATAGTGTCCATAACTTTGCTTCTTCCCTTTCATTAACAGTTTTCCAACAGTAGCCCTAACATTCCTATTAGACTTATTTTCTCCACTAATCTTCTTCTTCCTTGGCCTTCCAGGCATATTGGTTATATTTGGTGGTTCAATTGTTTCATACTCTTTAACCCTCATGAACCATTTCTTAGGTACAGGCTGCATTGGCACCTCATATGCTACCAAATATGTCTTCTTATTGTACCATTCAGAAATTTCATGGGAAGGGTCTCTTCTTAAATGGTATAAAGCACAAATTGCATAAGCATATGGGATTCCTGTGAGATTCCAAGCCTTGCAAGTGCAAAATTTTCTATTTAGGAAGACAATATGTTTGTCTTCTCCTTCTTCTATCTCAAAACCAACTTCATTATTAAAGACCACCTCACATCCCATTACAGCATCCTTGTTGTCCAAAAACATCATCATTACATTTGGACTGAATGGATATTTCCATTTCTCCACAACTTTCTTATTATCCCTCATCCTATTCATGCATATCAGTCTGATATCCTCAAGCATGCTGATAATAAACTTGTGCCTTGCATATTTAATTGCTACGTTGAAGCTCTTAGAAATGTTGTTGTCAACCATGTGGCACTTGCTCCTTGTGCTAAAGTATGCTATACGATAATTATGTGGAGAATACTTTAGTAAATCAACAATTGTTATCATGCTCAAGTCCCCAAACTTCTTCAAGTTATCTTTGAATTCTTCATCAAATATGCTTCGTGCACATATCCAAAAATATTTTTTCAGTACTCCCCCTCTTCACTTTTTTGATCAATTAGCATAAATGTGTCTAGCATATCATTTATGCTCTGCTTCAGGGAGTACCTTCTCAACTGCCTTTATCAAACCCTGCATAAAATATAATCAAACAGTTAGTAACTTAGCAGTTTATAATAAAAATGAATTAAGATATAATAGAGCAAAATTATAACTAACCTTTTGTATATTTGAAACTAATGTCAATGTGCTTCCATTACCCAAATTGAGTGCTCTCCCTAGCCACTCAAGATACCAGCTTCAAATTTTTCAATTCTCTTTATCTACTACAGCCCATGCTATTGGAAACAACTAGTCATCTCCATCCTTCCCAACAGCACACAATACCTGTCCCTTATAAACACTCTTTAAAAAACACCCATATAGACCTATAATAGGTCTACATCCCCTCAACTAACCTTGTTTTAGTCCATTGAAACAAATAAAAATCCTCCTAAACCTCCTAACCCCTTCTTTTAAACTCTGTTTACATAAATCAATTTCTGCTAAACTTCATGGATTGCTACTTTATAATGCAGCAACATATGCCTCTAAGTAGCAAAATTCTACCTTGTAACTGCCATTAAGCTCTTAAACTACAAATTTCTTAGCCCTCTTACACATTGTCATTTTAACTTTAACTTTTAATTCATCCTTAATAGCTTTCCCAAGGTCTTTTACTTTAATATAGGGATTTTTATACAATCTACCCTTAAAATATCTAGCAAAAAAGCTAGCAGTACAAAGCTTATTCTTGAATGTTCTAAAACAATTATGCTCAAGGTTTAGAGTTTTGACAACTAAACCTGGATTTTCCCCATCTTTGGACATAAACAACAAGAATGGACACCCAGGGTTAGCCACACATCAAGCCTTAATCCTATTAGGCTCATTAGGTTTTACATGTAACTCCAATCCTCTAGCCACTGCATATTTTGCAATGGCATCTATTGCCTCTATAACATTGGCAAATGACATTCCTAATATAAAGAAAGACCTCCCATCATTGTCATCATAACTAATTCTAACTCTCTCCCTAGGCAACTCATTTTCAAGCACATCATCTTCACTGTCATCACTATCCTCACTCTCTTCACTGGCCTCCTGACTACCCTCCCAATTGCTATCTTCACTACTTTCACCATTATCAGAATAAGAGACATCTATATCATCCTCAGCATCTACCCCTGTCTCACTTGCTATATTGGTATCTACTCTTTGCCCTACACTCTCATTATTGTAACTGCATTGTGTAGCTATATTACAATTAGCTACTAACTCATTTGGTTCATTAATAGTAGGAGGTTATATTGATAAGAAATTATTATTTACAAACTGAGGGACATCAAATTCATAGGTGGCATAAATTTTCAGCTCAATCACCCAACTATTGGCTCTAATTTTATCTAATATCCTCCTAATTAAACAGTCATTATCAACTACAATGAGACAGTCATTCAGTTATTTTCCAGGTTCTAACACACATATTGTTGTCTTTAACTCTAATATGGCTAGCAGAAAGGTAGTCAGGGTCAAAGTTTTCTAATGTAGAAACTATCCCATTCACATATTTTAAGTCAAGCTCATATACTCAATCACCCCATAATGAAAATTAATGTTAACTAGCTCAGACATTCTATCACACACTTACAAATCACCCAGAAAAACTACAAATAAAAACATTCAGACACAAAAACAACAAATAAGTTAGTTATGATAAACAATTAATACAAACAGTGACAATTAAACAAACAACAATACAATTTAAACAAATTAATTTAAATAGAAACCCTATATCAAACCCCTAATTATTAATTAAACAGGAAACTCTAATTTTTTTTGTAATCAGTAAGCTCTCAACTTTAATTTAACCAAAGCACCCTAATTTTTACCTAATCATGCAAACCCCTAATTTTTAATTATACCCTAAACCCTAATTTCACCCTAATCATGAAACTCCCAATTTTAATTAAACCCTAAACCCTAATTTCGTCTTAATCATGCAAACCCTCAATTTTTAATTAAACCCTAAAACTTATTTTTATCCAAAAACATGCAAATTCTCAATTTTAATTAAATATAAAATCTTAATTTTCCCTAATCAGTAAACTCCCAAATTTAAATTGAATAAAAATCCCTACTTTTGCCCCAATCAGTAAAACTCCAATTATTTATTAACCATTGAAATCCTAATTTTGGATTTCCCAATTATTTAACAAGAAACCCTAATTTCAAAAAATTCTTAATTTTCAATTTCCCTATAAAAACCTATTTTTTATTCAACATTGATACATCTGATAATATTCAACTCTTCAACCCCCAAATCTTAATTTAATATGGATAAATATCAATCTCATTCAGAAAAAACTCAATTTTGTTTTATTCAAGTTCATACAACTTCTCTTAGTTTATTCATGCATTGAAACTCTCACTCTTATTAAATCATCCTCTATACTGGACTACATACAGAAAAGAAGACAGAGAATAAAAGTTCTCAAAACCCCACATGCAAGAAGAAAACGACAGATCTATTAAAATATTTGCATATCTAATAAAGAAATTAATCCAGATATTCCTTTTAGTAAGAATAAGACAGACTTAGCAACAGAGAGAGAAATAAGAAATTAGTAATGAAGAAAAGGGTTAGGTCTTTTGTGAGAAAGAGACAGATAGATGCATAAAGTACAGAAAAGAAAGATCGAGAGAAGTGAGAGAAAGTAATTACAAGGAATAAATGAGAGGTAGGGTTTACTAGGGAAAAACACGCACTTTCAACTACTTTGTACACATAAGCAGTAATGGTGAGGCCCATTGATGGTGAATTGAAGAGAATAGACAGGATCATTCCACGTGGGAAGCATTTATTGATTTTTCAGAGTTTATGGTCAAATATGTCCATTCGAAAAGAAAAAGTACATATTTGATATTTACACTAAACCTTAAGAGAAAATTTGAGCCTTATTTCTTTATTAAATTAAAAGTTTAGCAATTGAAAAAAAAAAAAAATTTATATTCTTTAATGTAATTTTCACTTAGAAAATATTGTTTTGTGTATAGATTAAAACTATATAATAATTAATATCTATATATAACTTTCATGAATTTTTGTTTACTTAAATGAATTATGAGGGAGATCAACATTAAAGCATGATATTGCAAAAAAAAAAAAAACACTTGTTCTTACCTTTTTTCAGACAAATAAATGGAATCCAAGGAAGAACATGCCGAATCGTAGAGAATTGGACTGTTTTGTTTTTCGGAAGAATTGAATTTAGGTGTATTGATTTAGTGACTAAATTATGTGATAGTTGAAGATGGATTTAGTCATTTTGATAAAAAAAAAATTCATTAATTTATAAAAAAAAAAATAAATTTATTTAAGTTTATTTTTATATAGAAAAATTTTCTCAACCCATTTAAATTTAATTTTTTATATTTTTTTTAATTACTTATAATTAATATATATTAAATTTAATTTTTTACATATTTTTGTTAATTACTTATATATATATATATATATATATATATATATATATATATAATAATAAGTTTTTAGTTATTTT
>CANXYC012579513.1:0-13106 GCA_948193065.1 Aleurites moluccanus | reverse complement strand
CATCCTAAAAATCCCAAATAAATCCCTCCTACCAAAATTATTATTATTAATATGTCCTATTATTCAAGAAACCCTAATTTCCTATTTTATTTAATTTCTCTATTATTATATTTATTTTATTTCCATCCATAGCTATTAATTACTCAATTTAATTTATTACAAATCAAGCACACATAAAAATAAATCAATTAATTTCTAACTATTTCTACGAAAAATCCCAAAAGTCCTAAACCACTTTAAGCTCGGTTAGGCTTGGTGTTACAGTTTCAATCATCTTAGAGTAGACAGGGTGATAGTGCTAGTAGAGGTCAGACTCGATCAGTGATAGCTTCATCAGTTCCTCAACCAGTTACTAGTGTTATCAAACCTGAGCAATCAGGACAGTCCATTCCCATCTGCAGAATATGTAACAGAAGACATCCTGGTGTATGTAGGGTAGCTATTGGGACTTGTTTGAGATGTGGACAGCAGGGTCACTTTATTAAAGATTGTCCATTTACCAGAGGAACACAAGGAGCTCCTAAAATGTCATAATCTATGGTGCAGGGAAATGTTAATAGACCTCCACTTGGTAGGGGTCGAGGTCAGTTTGTAACACCATCATCAACTCAGACATCAGTTGGACGAGGTTAGGTTAGAGTTTTTGCTATCACCCAATGGGAAGCTCGGGCATCTAATGCAATAGTAGAAGGTACAATTTTAATTCAGACAGAGTTAGCTAAAGTGTTATTTGATACTGGCAATACACATTCTTTTGTATCATCTGCTTTTATAGATAAATTGGGAAAAAAGAGCAGAAAAATGAAAACACCTTTGGAGGTTTCTACGTCGTTGGGTAGAACTATTATAGTGGATCAGGAATATGAAGGCAGTAGAATGGGAATTGAGGAGGAAACTCAACAGTGACCTTAATTGAGTTACACATACTGGAGTTAGATATTATATTAGGTATGGATTGGTTATCCTAGAACCGAGCCTCTATCGATTGTCATGGGAAGAGGATAGAGTTCAGACCAGAGGGTCAACCTGCTTTTATATTTCAGGGTGAGAGAGGTGACGTGCGGGGTAATATCATTTTAGCTATTGGTGCTTGGAGATTGTTGCGAAAGGGATGTCAGGGATATTTAGCTCAAGTGATTGACATAGAAGTATTTGTATCTGGGGTTGATCAGATTCCCATAGTAAATGAATTTCCTGATGTTTTCCTCGACGACTTACCGGGATTAGCACCTGATCGGGAGATTGAGTTTGAGATCGTGGTTATTCCTGGGATAGATTGGAGAAGTAGGAAAGTTATGAAAAATTTTCTGTAGAAATACAGAATAGGGTTCTACGGGTTTAGGTGGCCTTATGCCTTTCCCATACCCTAGAACCGTCACATTTCCTGAAATTAGGATGTGACAAGAATTTAATCTCAATGAGTAATACACATATTATCTTACTTGTGAGGCTAGGTAAGGGAGTTGCTCACAAAGAGGATAATGATAGCATAAAATGTTCAATAATAATGGGATCATTAATCAGTTAAAGATTCATAATATTGAAGTCATTTAACATATGGGTTCAATTTCACATTGGCATCAAGAATTCATATCATATCATATCATAAAATGACAGAATCATTATTGATCATTTAAGCAGATGCTACAATCCGGTAGCATGCTATTTACTCATACGGTTGATCAAACTGCATAGCTAGGACCTTAACCCCCTCCTAGCTGGGATCATTAAACCACTGTGCATAATGTCATTAAATGTAATACCCTATATAAATACATACCATGTTTTAGTGAAATAAATTCTCAGTATGTGGATTAAAATTATCGAAATGGTTAAAGATAATTTTAGAAACTCAGTTAGAGCAAAAACGAGAAAATTTTTCTGAAATTGTCGGTACCGATATCGCTGCCGTAAAAATAGCAGTATTGTCGACGGATGAATTTTTAAATTTGGATTGAGGGTAAATGATAATGTATATTCATGTGTGAATACAATAAAAAGAAAAGAGGTAAAAATGTTTAAGAACACTGATAAAGTAAGCGATGGCAAAACCATAAACAAAGGGTACTTTCGGGGAATAGTAGAATTTCGACAGTCTGAGTTTCAGAACAGCTCTGAAACTATTTTTATTAATAATAAGATATTTGAACATTCACTTTGAATTCCAATTCCCGATGAAATTATCGGAATAATTTATCGAGCAAAAAATGACCAAAAGCAAATTATGAAAAATTTGAGGACCAAAAGGGTAATTTGCCATTTTTGTCTTACTATATAAGCAAGAATTAGAACAAATTTTTCTACATTTCTCTTCTCCCATCCGTGAGCCATTTCCTTCCATTTCCAATTCAAATTTTCAATGATTCTGTGAAGAAAAGTTGTTGGAAACTTGAATTTAAAACCATACAAACCTTATTCCATCAAAATCAACCATAGAAATTCAAGGAAAATCAAGGGAAATTTCTGCCACTTTGAGGTAATTTGGGTAAAATATTTATTTGTTGGTTTTTATGGTTTAATTAGGTTAATTTGATGGTAATAAGATTGGGTAAATGGTTTAATTGCATCAAATGATGCATTAAGCAATTTTCCCAATTTTCAAACCCTAAAGTGAAGTTGTAAAGTTTGATTTTGTGCATATGAGTTAGGATATGTAAATTCGCTATAGAATAAGTTAATTGGGTATTAATTGGTGTTTAATTGATGCTCGTCTTATTGTAGAAAATTCGTTTGAAGAAAATCGTTGATTTTGGCCTATATCGAGGAATTGAGGGTTTGGGTAGCAAATCAAGTTTGCATGGTGATTTGGAATGTTAAGTGAGTTTTCTATGCATCAAATAACGTGCCTAAATTGTTAAAGTGTCAATTGGAATCCATATGTGAAAAGGCCATTTTGGCTGAACCCTAATAAGCATGATTTGCTTGATTTTGTGCTTGGCTTTTGGATTTGTTTTCCATGCCTATTTGATGCCTTTGTTTAAGATTATTGAGTTGTGGTTGTTGCCTATAAATTGCTTTCCATGTGTTGTTTATTGATAATTGGTGCAATATTAATATTGCACCGAAACCATGCCGAAAAAATCCGTAGGCCAACCATTTGAATGCCACCGTCGCCAGCGACAATGGCATGCCAATTGCGTCAACTTTTTGGCTGCAAATGACCAAATTATGTTTGTTCCCATTTTTGGTCATTAGACCTTTGTTCATTGTTTAATCGATTATTATTGATGTCTTATTGACTTTATGCTCATCCAATTGATTTCTGATGAGTTATTGATATTGCCGATGCCATTGTTTTGAAATGGTATCTATTGATGTGTTTATCGCTTCTATTGATTCCGAGGTGATTTGACAGAGATGTCCTTCCAATAAGGTAGTGAGTTCATGTTGTTGGCCTTGTGCACATTGTATTGATTGATACCCTGTACTAGGAAGGGATGTCCTAATCATAATACCCATACAATCTTATATATATATATATATATGTGTGTGTGTGTGTGTGCTTGGCACATTTCTATGCGTTTCATGGCTCTATATCTGTCATTTCCATCTTGTCCATGTGATTTGTACTTCATTGTTATGATTGTTTACTTACAGTCATATTATGTACTTGATTCTGTATTACAGATATTTTGGGTAGTTTGATTCATTTATGTCATCTGCTTATTGCTTATTGATGTTCTATTATCCATTTTATTGGTTGATGCATATTAGATTAACTGAGTATCATATATACTCACCCTCTCACTGTTTGCCCTCTCAGGTGCAAAGTAGGAGGCAGATATCCCAGCTCTTTTGGCTCTTCGTGGATTCTACAGATCTTGTGTCGATATAATATTATGAACACTATATTATTTTGTATGTTCATATCCTAGCTGCTCCATGGGTTTTGTATGGTATAGTTAGAGTATAAACATGTATGTATGGGAATATTGGAGATTATTAATGATATTATTGTAGTATTTACAGAAAGTTATAGAATAAATGATAGAAAGTGATAGAATGAATGACAGAAAGTGACAGAATGATAAGTGTTATGTGAGTGAATGGTTATATATATTCCGTTATGTGATTGATGTTGGGTAAGATATGTTTCCACTGCTTTATAGTGAGTGCATTGTAGTGATTGATGTGATGGGTTCTGCGGGTGGTGGTCGCCTCGGCATCTCCCGCACCCTAGGATCGTCGCGATCCAGGTTCATTAATGTCATATATACAGTGCTTAATCATTAGGTATCAAAAATAACTTAAGCACTTACAAGGGTTCAATATATGAGACATTAGGCCAATCATATAAATTCATTTAAAAAGAATCATTTGGGATTATAAAGGGCATGAAATTAATCACAGATCATTTAATTGGTATTTTTGGCCAACAATAGAATTTCATAGTAATTTTAATAATTTAATTTGAAAATAATGCCAAGCAAAATAGTATGTATATTACTCACCTCTAAAAGCAAAAATCCAAAATCGATCTTCATTCTCTACTCAACAAAGATAAAAGAGGTGATCATGAACCTATTTGTCATCCCCTTTAGATGTTACACATATAATTAAATCTAATTTAATATCAATTTGATAAGAACTTACATTAATTAAAACTCTAATTAATCAATTTCCCTAAAATTCTTAATTCTTAGGATTATTTCAACTTTCATGCTACTGGCAGCCTTGGTTCTCTTAGTCATATCTCCCTCTATACTTATCCAATTGCTCTAATTCTTTTTTTTTTAATTAAAATAGACATCTCAAGATCTAATATACCTAAAAACCAAAATTTTCTAAACTATACAATTTATAGTTGAATTTCAAAGTCAGTCCTGCATCCTCCAATCTACCCTGAAATTCCTATGCAAGCAACCTCTACTGTTTCACATTTAACTCATTATTTAGATATTCAAATGAAGTTCTGTTTTCATGAAATTTTAGCTAAGACATAGATAAAGATTTTTCATGTTTTGAGTTTCCCCTGAATCAGATTTAATATCCCCTGAATGGTTATATATATTATGTTATGTGATTGATGTTGGGTAAGATATGTTTCCGCTGCTTTATAGTGAGTGCATTATACTGAGTAATGTGATGGGTTCTACGAGTGTCGGTCACCTCGGCATCTTTCGCACCCTAGGACTTTCGCGATCCTGGAATGGGTCATGACAGAGGTGGTATCAGATCACTAGGTTTACAGATATAAGAGCATAGGTTACAAAGGAATAGTAAATAAGTACAGAATGGGTAGAGTTAAGGGAACCATGGAGCATAGGAATTCCTGTATCATCTTTTGTTATATTCATCAAATATGTATAAGCATTATGAGCTTCTATAATATACTAATTACGTGTTCTATTTTTCTAACAGTTTAAATAGATGTCTGATGACAGAGATGGAGGTACCAAAGAGGCAGAGGTAGCCTCTAATGAGTCCCTAGTAAGGGAGTTTTTTTATTTCTGAGGGACCATCTAGATCTCGACAGACTAGAGGACTAATGACCCCTAGAGATATGAGATGATGAGGGGATGATGGATCTTTGTAGGGAGCTAGTAGAGTTAAGGCAGGAACGATAGAATGTACCGCCACCTCCAGTACCAACAGCAGTGCCACCCTCTGTTGCACCTGCTGCAGTACCATTTGCTCCAGCTCCTGTACAGCCAGTTGTGGTTCACAAGGATCCTGTTGTGCAGGGAGCCCAGTGAGTTATTGATGAGGGCGGAGTGTTTATGTTTAGCTTTCTGAAGCTAAACCTGCCTGAGTTCAGGGGAGACAGAGGCAGTGATCCAGTGGATTTTCTAAAAAAGGTTGAGAAGGTAGTTAGGAGACTACCTTGTTCTGAACTTAGAGTTGTAGAGTTGGTTGGGTTGCTGTTAAAAGAAAAGGCATGGGCTTGGTTTTCGATGAGGATGGAGCCCAGACTGTATGGTGGGCATCCACCCACATGGGCTGAGTTTCGTCAAGGGTTGATTAATGAGTTTATTATAGAGGCAGTGAAGACTCGTAACTTGATTCAATTTGAGCGATTAGAGTAGGGGGGCAGGTTTGTAGAGGAGTATATAGAGGAGTTCATCAGACTGAGTTGATATGATACTCACATTGTTCCTACTGAGGCTGATATGATCAACAGGTTCAGGAGAGGATTATATGCTTCGCTTCATAATGCTCTATTGGCTACGGAATTCACATCTCTGAGGATAGTTATCGACAAAACTACTCAGATGGAAGAGAAGTACAAGTCAGAGAGAGAGAGAAGAGGGATCAAAAAGGAAAGGAGGGACCAGGATCCCAGAGTAGGCGGGGGGAGAGCAGCTCCCAACCTAGATTGATAGAGCCAGTGCCTCGATTTAATCAGGGACCTCCATTTGGTAGTCAGAGGAAGAGGGTTCAGAGTAGAGGACCGTCAGTGTAGTCTGCACCTGCATAATCACAGGGTTCTTCCAGACCTATTACTCATATGCCTAGTATGCCCATTTGTGATTTTTGTGGCAGAAGACATAGAGGGGAGTGTCGTAGGTAGACAGGCGCTTGCCTGAAGTATGGGCAATATGGTCATTATATTAGCAGATGTCCCTTATAGGACTATCAGTAACCATCTGCTGTAGAGTCTCAGCCTACAGTACAAAGGAGTCAGAATGTGGCCCGAAAGGCTCCTGGTAAGGGCAAAGGTAGAGGTCAGGCATCTAATAGTGGTCAGGCCCCAGTAGGTAAAGGCCAGGGAAGAGTTTTTATTGTTAATGCCCAGGAGACACAGAGATATGATGATGTAGATATAGGTATGATTTTAATCCATAATGATATAACAAATGCATTGTTTGACTCTAGTATCATACATTCTTTTGTTTGCATCACAGTTAAATTGAGAAAGATAACTATTGAATGTGCCCTTAGAGATAATTATACCTATGAGAAGAAGTATAAAAGAATGAATTATTATTGTCATTCGAGATGTGTTATTGAAATTGATAATAACCTTTTTGTGCTAATGTGATAGAGTTGCCTAGGTGCAACTTAATGTAATGCTTGGTATGAATTGGTTAACTACATATTGAGCAGTTATTGATTGTTATGAGAAGAAAGTCAATTTCGGTTGCCAGAATTTGAATTTCAAAGTGATATGTAGGAATCTGGAATTTGTTTCAATTATGTTATTCAGGCCAGAAAGATGATAAAGTAAGATTGTACAGAATATCTAACTATGGTCCGAGAGTTATTTGATATCTTTCTGAGCAGTAGCAAGGCACTTTCAAAGATTGATTGGATAGTTAAAAGTTAAGAAAGAAAATATACCCAAAACTGTTTTAAAACCCGACATGGACACCATAAGTTTCTGGTATTGTAATTTGGGCTAATTAATATTCCAGCTATATTTATGGATTTAATTAGCAAAGTGTTTAAGATAAGTATTGAATAAGTTTATAGATGATATCCTTATCTATAATATGAGTGAAGGGAAATATGTAGAGTACATGAGGACTGTGTCACAGACACTATAAGAATATCAAATGGTTACTAGAATGTCTAAATGCCAGCTTTGGTCCGTGAAAGGAATGAGCTAATTGATATGGGTGTGGAGTTAAAATTGGGATCTCAAATCTAACCCACTGGTTCCATAACCCTTAGATCCCAGGATCGTAACCAGGCTCTGATAGCCCAATGTCGGGCTAAACCATTGTAAATTGATAATGTTAAAGTGACCCAAGATTGGGATCCATATTTTATGAAGTTAAAGAAAGATGTTCAAAAAAAAGGGATAAAGTATTAGAGTTTAGAAATGAGGTTATGTGTCATGGAAGTTTAAAGGTAAGTGAGATCAATATTTACCATTGATTGAATTATAGAACTAAAAAGGATGTTCATTTAATATTGGTGATCATGTTCTCTTTAAATATCACATATGGAAAGTATTATGAGATTTGACAAGAAATAAGGTTGTCACCAAGATACGTGAGACCATATAAAGTATTAGAAAGGATTGACAGTGTAGCATAAAGTTTAGCTCTTCCTTTAGGTAAGAGCCATGTTATTTGGTATTCCATATCTGAATGCTATGGAATTATGTACCAGAATTGTTATAAGTATTAACGTGCAAAATATAGATATTAATGAAGAAATATCATAAGAGTAAAGCCAATAGAAAGTGTAAATTGTCAACTCCGACAATTTCGGGATAAAAAGATTTCAATGGCAAGAGAATTATGAAGGAATCAGTATATGAATAAAGTGTACATGGGAAAATGAATAAAACATGAAAGTCAAGTGTTCATTCTTGTACCAATCTTGAGATCCATGTTTATTTTAAATTCGAGAACGAATTTTTTTTTATGGAGGGTAGAATGTAATACCCTATATAAATTCATATAATGTTTTAGTGAAATAAATTCTCAGTATGTGGATTAAAATTATCGAAATGGCTAAAGATAGTTTTAGAAACTCATTTAGAGCAAAAACGAGAAAATTTTTCTGAAATCGTCGGTACCGAGATCGCTACCGTAAAAATAACAGTACGGTTGACGGATGAATTTTTTAATTTGGATTAAGGATAAATGATAATGTATATTCATGTGTGAAAACAGTAAAAAGAAAGAGGTAAAAATGTTTAAGAACACTAATAAAGTAAGCGATGGTAAAACAGCAAATAAAGGGTACTTTCAGGGAATAGTAGAATTTCGACGGTCTGAGTTTCAGAACGGCTCTAAAACTATTTTTATTAATTAATATTAATAAAAATAAGATGTTTGAATATTCACTTTGAATTCCAATTCCCGACGGAATTATCGGAATAAATTACTTAGCAAAAAAGGACCAAAAGCAAATTATGGAAAATTTGAGGACCAAAAGGATAATTTACCATTTTTGTCTTACTATATAAGCAAAAATTAGAATAAATTTTTCTGCATTTCTGTTCTCCCATCCGTGAGCCATTTCCTTCCATTTCCAATTCAAAATTTCAATGATTTTGTGAAGAAAAGTTGTTGGAAATTTGAATTTAAAACCATACAAACCTTTGTAATATCTGCTATTTTGAATTGTATTTATTGATTTTTGTATGTTTGGAGAATTTTTAAAAAAAAATTAAATGAGAATGTTGAGAATTTCAGAAAACTTTTATTTTGGATGCAGCAGAATTCAGTGTTGATCATTTCATGCTTTTAAAGAATAATTTGGTAAAGTGTAAAACATGAATGTTGTTAATTTATGTCTTAGCTATATTTCTGTAATATGGCTTGGCAAAATTCTGTGTATGTGATGAGTTGTGTTTATTTGAGCAAGGCTGGTCTGGTTGAGAGTTTATGCAGGGATGTAGTGTCTGTTTGGAATTTCTGGGAACGACTAATGTAGAATTAGCTGAAGTTGTGAACATGAAAAATGTTCCTTTGTATGTTGAGATGATGATTGTAAAATTTCAGAATTTTTGGATAAGTATATCTCAGTGGAGAGTGATTTGTATCAGGGTTGTTCGGTCAGATTTTGAGGCAGGAGTCTGGGTGACTTTTGGAGGGTCACTACGGTCTGTGTGTTGATTATTTTGATTTGAAATTTTGATATGTTATGTTCCTGCCTGTTGATTGTAAGTGACAAGAAGAATTGGTAAGCTTTGATAATTATAGCTCATTTGCTAGCTGGCTTAATGTGGGATGTTCAGGCAGGAGTTTATCTTAGAAGTATTGGTTATGGGGAGCCAGCAAAATGCGATGAGACAATTCTCGAACTGTCAATGCGAGGTGGCATTATGGCGAAGTGGTGTAGTGAGGTTACCGAAGTGGCATTTGGCGAAGAGCTTTGGCGAAGAGCTAAAGCGAAGAGGATTCGGCGAAGAGGCATTAGGCGAAGAGAGAATGTGCGAAGTGGTAGTTCGCAAAGAGGCGAAGAGGCGAAAAAGCATTGCCGAAGAGGCATATGCGAGGACGAGTTACGAGGAGAGTCTGGCGAGGCAGCATATGCGAGGTAGCATATGCGAGCTAGAATGTGTGAGGCAGCATTGCCGAATCAAGATTGGCAAGCTGGCAAGTGCGAGCTGGGAATGCGAAGTGGGAATTGTGAGCTGGTTAGGCGAGGTAGCTTTGCCGAGGCAGGTTTGGTGAGGCGAGCTGGATAGATTGTTTTTGGGCAGAGGTCTATTTAAACCCAGCAACCCCAGTAGCGATTTTCACGCTTTTTCCCTTCTTCCTTCCATTCGTAAAATTCAGGTTTCTTCTCAGATTTGTTCCATTTTATATTCTAAGACATTAATACTTAGATTAATGCAATAGACTTCTAGCTTAGTCTATATTAAGGCAGAATCATCAAATAAATCTGAGCAGCATTTGCAGGATCTCAGTTTGAAGGAAATAAGGTAAATTTTCTTCCTAAGTTATTTTCCATGGATTTATTTAAGTTTATGGGTTATGATAATTAATTTTGGGTATATAGAATTTATTACTAGTGAATTGAAGCAATTAATGGTAATTAATTTGGGAGAAATTTGGAGGTTGAGACTGTTGTGAACAGTAACTCCAAAAATTTAATGTGAATTTAATGCAGTTTTCTTTAGGAAAATAAATAGAATTGTTATTGAAAATTAAGAATAGAGATTCTAAAATAATTAATTAATGGAAATCATGCGAAATATTATTGATTGGAGAAACCCTAATTTTTGTACATTTGGGGATTTCTTAGGAGGAGAATTCGAATTTGATTGAGGAATTTAAGTGAGCAGTTTGCTAAAGGAATTTAAGGAAACTTGTGTAAGAGGTAAGTATGAACATTTACCTATTTCTTGTCTCTTTGAAATAATAAGACTAAGTATCTTTGATTTGTTCATTCACATATGTTTATATTTTTTTTCTTTATATGCCGAAAATGGCTTGATCAATATTTTTGGATCAAGTCCATGTATTCTTGCTTGTGAACCCGGTTTGAATGATGTTATATGATGATGGTCTTGCGACCAATATGCTCCCTATGAGATTGAAACCCATGACCTATAGATAGAACGCTCTTCTTAATGAGAGTAAATTCATTGGTCCATTATGCACTTTGGGAACTCAGCTGGTAGAGTTCTGTACCAGTGTTCCACCTAGAGGGGACTAGGAGCTCTAGGCGCATGCTTGGCCAAGCATGTGTGCACGTTGAGGTAACAAGGCTACCGATACGTATGTATGATATATGATCAGTTCTTCCAGATGATATTTGATAATGCCATTCCTTATGGGCATTCTATGTTCTAAAGATGAACCATGATTTCAATTTAACATGTTTTGATATTTCAAATTTTTATGAGAACTACATTTCTTTCAAGTAAAAGCCTATGACTTAGTTCATGTCTATATGTATACTTATGTGAACACTCATTTTTACACCCATCGGACTCGCATCGACCCGAACGACATTCCCCAGAATAGAACCAGCACCCAGACGGACTCGGGATAGCCTCATGACGAAGCTGGGCCACTGGTGCCGCCCTCCAGGCTTGGCATTGCTGCCCCCACCCCCTTTGTGCTGTAGTCGCCAAGCCCAAGGGCGACAGTGTGGCTCCTTGCCTTGGCTACCGCCCTCCCTCAGGGCCTGTGCTGCCAAGGCACTGTGGCGGTGCCGCCACCCCTTCTTGGCGGCAGTGCCTCCTCTTGCCGGCGGCAGCGACTATTTTCATCCGATTTTTTGCGAATCCCACATCGAAAATTGATGGGATTCGACCCCCGGAGCTCCTATTATAAGTAGAGGGCCTCCCCCTACCTTCCAGAAAACAACAACGAAGGAAAAACACACAGAAACACACCAAGACTCGCGAAAGCAAGGAAAAAAAAGACAAGAAATCATTTTCGTCACTAGATTTCGCCTTTTTTCCTCTCCAAGTGATATTTTCTTCTTCTTTAGCTCTCTTTCTATTTAAAAGAGTTACTATTAGGGGCATATTGAGCCTCTCAGTTGAATCTTTCCTCGAAGCAAGGTTCCTTTGCCGACTTGTTTTCTTAAGAGCTAAGAAGGCATCTCGACCCATTTCCTCGGGCGTTATCCGATCCAAGGTGGAACTCCGCTCTGGAAGAGCACTCCGTCCGCCAGCATCCCTAAAAGCTAGGGAAAAGGTACATTTTCCTAACTCATCTTCTTTATTTTGGTAAAGCATTAACATAAAGAATCAAAACATGATAAATTGGGCATAAATCAACCCTCCTTCGCGAGAAGGAAGAACTGCGTAGGTTTTGATTCCCATTCGACGGGATACGCAGGCAAGCTGTATGAAAGCTTCAAATCCAAAAAACCATCTCCTTTCTTTTGATTATTTGCTTAATTTTATTTGTTGAATATACTGTTTGGGGAATGTGTGATCGACCTAGAACCCATAAGGGCTAGAGTTGATATTCCCTATTTTTAAGGTTTTGAGATGTAATAATTCACTTTTATCGCTCTCTTTAAATTTTTTTTCAATTGTTCATACATTTATTTATTTGTTCATGCATCTTATATGTCATTCTTTAATTATTCATGAAAATCATTTTAAATCAAGGTTAAAATTGAAAGCCAAGTTCAATCGAAAACCTAGTTCCTGAACCCTCTTTGGTTTCGAGGACTAGTGCACTTTTTCCTTTGGGATAAGATTGGAGTCAAAATGGGTTTTTACCTTAAATTTTCCCTGCAAAAATAACTTAAGGTGGCGACTTCAAAAATCAAAATCGTTTTCAAATAAAAGGCGTTAAGCTCGTCTGTTCCATGAGAAATTGCCCTATAATGAGCACTCTGATGCCCTAATGCCTCTTTTTCCTTCGAAAAGGGCGGGCTCGGACGGCGGTGGTCTGGCGAGGCTTCACAGCTAGCGACTCCACTGGGGACAAACTTTTTTCAAAAGTTAAAGAGGAATACTAATTGGTTGAAAATCTTTTTTAAAATGACTTTTTACTTGGCTTTAAGTTTAACCTTGATTTTCATGCATCACTACATCACCAGTTACGAAATGCCAACTTTGGATAGCGAGTAGCATTAGTCCGACAACTCTCTTTGAGTATGTTGGGAGATAGCAAAAGCATCCACCCCACGACGAATCCTCAAAGATTTCTTTGAGGTGTAACGAGCAGTAGTACTGTTGGACCCACGCGAAACTCGTTGTTTCACATGTGGTTAGGTATATCACTGCTCTA
>CANXYC012579014.1:0-27191 GCA_948193065.1 Aleurites moluccanus | reverse complement strand
TATATATATATATATATATATATATATATATTTCTTCCTATAATTAAAAGTAATGAAGCAAATTTTTAAGTGTTACCATATTATATTAAATTAATTTTGCCTAATCATATGTATACATAAGTTATTGTAAGAAAAAATTTGGGAATATAATGTGATAATGCACATATAGAACTATATATATGTATATATATACCATGAGAATTCATATTAAAAATTTGAGAAAATTAATTAAATAATTTTATAATTTATTTTTTTTTCTCATATGATATTATATGCAGATTATAAGTTTTTTTAGATAGAGAGTTGTTTCAGATTGAGTTATTTTTAATTTGGATTATCTCATATTTCAGATATTTTGAGTTCGGATGACCTTCGGGTTGGATTACTTTTCAGATGAGTTACATCCGGGTTTGCGTCATTTCGGGTTGATCTAATATCGAGTTCGGATCATTCTCAGATTGGATCATTGTCGGTTTTCGATCACTTGGATGAGTTAGTAAACGGGTTCAACGTGTCCTTATTCAGTTCATTCACATGTTCGAATTTTTATCACATCAATTAATTTTTGGATATGGGTCACTTTCATGCTGGGTAATTCGAATTTGAAGTCAAATTAGATCTGAACCGACTTTGATATCGTTCATACTCATTTTTTTAATCTATAATATTAATTTATAGCAAAACACATCTCAAAATCCTTAAACTTTGCTCTATTTTACTATTAAGTTTCTAATTTTAATTTTATACCGATTAAACCCTTTAATTTTGAATTGCTATCTTATTGAGTCTTTTTTCACAGTGATTAACGGAGATGATTTACAGTGTATTAAAATCGCGTGAAGGGAAATAAATTCATTGACTGAGTTTGAAATGGTGACATGGAAAATTTCAAAAAATAAAAAACACAAAAAAAAAAATCCACAAAAACGGTGCCGCTTTTCTAAAACCCTCTTCTTTACCAAATTCGTAACAACCTGAATGCTCTGTCTCATCTCCACAAGCCCTAATCCTCTTACATGATGGTTGCCATTCGTACTTCACGCTCTAGCACCTAAAATTCATCAACTAACTCTTTCAGATCTCTCGATTTCTAGGGTTTTCTCCACGAAAATGCATCGACCAACTCTTTCAAATATTTCAAGATTTATTTAATCGGCGAACGAGGATTTTTCTCTGGAGGTGTCGGTTCGGATTCATTGTCGAAGATTTGGATCGGCAGAGTTTTATCTAATTCATGTATTCTAACTTTCTCAAATTGAAGATTGGAGGTTTTATTTTCTCATATTAATGTGATCAGTTAATTTACATTGAAAAGCCCCAATCTTTTCTACAAGTCGAAGGAATTATTTTCTCATATTAATGCAATCTTGTTGAAGAGTTTGTTGCAGATATTATGATGGGTTTGAAGAGTTTTCTAGAAAAGAAGAACTTGAAAAATAAATTGAATTTTCCAGGGAGAGAATTGAAAAATTAGAATCTGAGATGGAAGAGGCGGATGGGACAATTGGGTTTTTGATGAAGTCTTTGTATTTTCTTCAGCCAGTGAAGGATTGTTTGGTGAGAATGATAAAGGGTTTAGATGATGAGAAAGTAGACCATGAATCAAAGGCAATTTGAGAAGAACTCACGCCAATTAAAAGACTAGAAAGTGACGCAAAATCAGAAGTGAATGAGTTTAAAGAGATAAAGAAGAATTCATCGATGGGAGGAAGGACTCAGAGAGGGGAAGTGGACGGTTGGTATTGAGCTTGGTGGGTGGGAATGATATGGGGAGGTAGGCCAAGTCATATGAAGATGATGATTGTAGAAGAGATCGTGTTTTATTTTGTAGAGAGGTATTAATGGACGGTGGAGAAGCTTAGAAGAAGAAGCTATTAAACAGTATCGTTTTATTGTGCTTTTTTTTTTTTTTTAATATTCTGGTCAGCAATAAAAATTCAGTCAACGTCTTTATTCCCTTTAACACCTGTGCAAGATAATCACTGTTAAAAAAAAGGACTCAATAAAATAATAATTAAAAATTAAAGGGCTCAATTAGCAAAATTAAAATTATGAACTCAATAGTATAATCAGACTAAATTCAGAGTCTTAGTGTGCATTTTGCCTTAATTCATCTACATGAGTGCTCAATGCTTCAAATCTTCTACATGATACTTCATACAACTTCCAATCTTTCAGTTCTACATAGAGCTCGTGCATCCACTAATTTAGATATTCAAGTTTCTTGACCTTAATTTTAGAACAAATTCAACGTTAATTTAGAACTAATTCTCCTTTTTCTTTTTCTTTTTCTTTTTTGAGATGCTTGAAGTCTTCTATTTTTTGTATTTCTAAATTCAAATATTCAACTTTGATAAATTTGAGCACAAAATCTAAACAAATAATATTTCATATAAGTTCAATTATCATTGGGGCTAATACAAAGGAATATATCAATCAAGCGGGTTGTATCATGGGCGATGCAGTCAAACCAGTAATGGAGCCAGAAAATGTTTCAAAGGGGCCAAAAGAAAATTTGAATATTTTGTAGCAAAAATTTTGAATAATAAATATTTGATTATAAAATGATGAGGAATTCCTTTTATATATATATATATATATATATATATATATAAAGTGAAATTCTTGAAAACTTTATTAAAGGGATCATATATTAAATTTCAAGGACATAATTTTTTTTACTGCTCATACAAGGAACTTCATGGAGTTAGGGGGGCCATGGCCCCCTTGTGCTCCTAACTTTGCCGTTTCAGTCAACTAATTTATACCCTAATTTTTATTGGATGGGCAATAAAAACAAATATCCGCCCATGAATAGATCCAACTCATGATTGAAGAAATCACAATAAACCCTTCTTATTGAAATAAGGAAAGGACCATGCATATAAATAGAAGAGAAAAAGGTTTTTCTCTATAGCCACCAATCATATGTACACTCACTATCTTTATGATTGGAAGACAATAAAGGACTTCTCAGTCATGGATTGTGGGTTTTTTGCGACTCATTTAAAATTTGTTATTGTGGGTTTTGTGCCACAACTGGGTAATGTATTTCTAATTCGGATTTATTTTCCTCAATAGTTAACCATTCTCGTGGAAGTGGTATATATGTATTTTGCCAAATGCCACCAAATTCCTTGCTTATTTGGCCATCAGGCGCACTGAATTTCACCACCGATTTCTATGAAAACTAATGTATGCTGTCCGGAATAAAAAATTGATAACAAGACACGTGAATTTGCACATAAGAACAAGTAGAGTTGTAATTGATATTTCTAATGGAGGAGGAGAACCTAGCCAAGGTGCATCTTCATTGCTTTGTCTTACCTATCATTTTCTAGTGTTCTTTTTTTTTTTCGTTATCTTCACCGGTTTTGGGTCAAGTCCATTATTTTGTGTTAGGCTTAATTTCATTATAGATACTCATGATTAATTGCTTATTTAACATGGATATTAAAATTTTAATTTATATCCATAAAATCACTCAATTTTAATTTGATTGAAATTTCATCCAACATGTATATTAAATATGTAGTTTGTACCAATAAAATCACTCAATTCTATTTGAGTTTATTGGAATTTCATCCAAAGTTCTGAGTGGGATGCCATTGGATAAGTAGCCTAATAATCGAGAGCAGGAGGTTAGGGCTTGAACTTTGAACTTTGAAGTACAAAACAAAAAGGGTTGTGGTAAATGAGACTTTTATATTTTCTTTGCGTTCATTGTTTTTGCTGTTATGCCTCTTACGTCGATTGCTTACTGATTTTTGTGACTAGAAAGAAAGAATTGTCATTGAAGATAGTAGTTCGAATGATGACTCTATAACACCATTGGAAATTGAGTTCAGACCTCAGTATAACCCTGTTGCTAGCAGTTCGGATGATGAAGAAGAAGACTTGATAAGTCGGTCCCAAGCTCGTTATAACCAGGCAGCATCTGCTCTTAGCATTGCTAGTTTGGATGATGAAGTACCGGTAAAAAGTGGGTTCAGAGCTCAGGATAACCAGTCTTCATCCCTTGTCATTAGCAAACAAACTAGAAAATCAATGTGCTATATGCCTGATCAAGGCCGAGGAAAGAATCAAGAATTCCACGAATCAGTTCCCAGAGGAACAAAAAGGTCACATTTCAAGAATGGGATTGATAATTTGAGCTTTGATAATATCTCTCAAAAGAAGCCATTACTCAAACAACTTCCTTGTTATGTTGCTCCTCTTGCTGCTGTCCATCCTAGTAAGCTAGTACTATATCTTTATCCATTAAGTAGCAATATTGATGAGTTTCAATTACAAGTTTAATTCTTGCTCTATGCTCAATTTAATTTAAGTTACTTTCATTTTTAATATGAAACAAACGACTAGCATGAGTACATTTATTGATTGAATAAGACATTCATGGAAGATTTGACAAAATTAAAATCTATTCTTTGTTGGACAAATTAATACAAGATTCAAAGTCAACCATGTGCTCCCATGCAACCTTTTATGACTTTCTATTTGTGGATTGTGCATGGGGGCAAACATTATAAACCACCATTTTTGTGTCTATAGCAGTATGCTGAGATTAACATACGTTTTTTGATGATAAAATTGCATGGACTAAGCTTAATTCATTTGTAATATTGCTAGAATGAAGCATGCAAGTGAGATTGTGTAATAATTGGACATTTGAGTTGGAGAAATTAGTTTGAGTGCTTTGTAATTCCTTTAGCTTTAGAAAATATTTTTTGATTGTGTTTGCCTGTACGTATTGGCTAATAGTTGAACTCTGCAAATTCTCGTGTTCTATTATTTTCTTTTTCCTTGATTTTTTTTTACTAATTTTGCACTCGATAAAAATATGGATTTTTAAGATCAGGACAAGTTATGTTTAGTTAAATTTTTTCACCTGACAAATTTTTTTAAATGTCTTTTCAAGGTCTGTCACCTGAAGGTTCTTCATCAGGCAACTGTTCTGATGGTAAAGCAAATAACTCAAGATGTCAGGACTTCAATTCTTTAGATGGGGTTCCCAGTATTTCATCACAATTTGATATTGCTTCTACTTCCAAGGAAGAGGTGAAGATTTCTCTGATTTGTAATTCTTCTAGAAACACACAGTTGAGATGTCAGAGTCTGAGTGCAGTTCTAGGAGAGGTGGAAGATGAATGCCGCAGAAAATTCAGAATTCAGGATCCTGATTTCTCTTTGGTGAAGCTAATGGAAAGGGTTTGCAACTGTTTCTTGGAGTTCGATACTGATTCAAAAAATGAGTTCATGCCCAAAGCTTTTGTTTCATTAAAGAAATATGGTGGAATCCTTGCAATTGGCGCTAAAGATAATAACCCTGCAGGCAAATCTTCATCACAGCAAGGAAAATTAAATGGATTACTCGATCATCAAAATGTAGTTCAGCTTGGTTTTCCAATTTCCAAATATGTTTTCTCTTGATGGCTTGAGTAATCTTCATTTCATTAAGGCCTTTTTTTTCCCTTTCCTTTCTATTTTATTTTGAAGGGTGCTAATGATGGAAGTAAGAAGATGACTCAGGCACTAAAAGCCCCATCTTCAAACTTGCATATCATGGAGGCTATTCTTCGAAAGAAATACCCTATTTATCTTATAGATATAGCTAGAGGCGAAGAAAATTCAGAAATTCCCTTAGTGAATGAAAATGGTGCTCCGGATTTGCCAAATTTTTTGTACATAAAAAGTAATATGGTTCATAAAGATGCTCATGTTGATTTTTCCCTTGCTCGAATATCGGATGATAATTTTTGTGCAGAGTGTTATGGAGATTGTCTATCTTCTGCCTTGCCTTGTGCATGTGCTGGGGAAACTCTAGGTGAGTTTGCTTACACACAGGAGGGATTACTTAAGGAAGAATTTTTAGATGAATGCATTGCAATGAGCCGAGAGCCAGAAAGAAAACACTTCTATTACTGTGAAAATTGTCCTCTAGAAAATGACCTGCATCAAATTAAAGGAAGGAGAGCGAAACCGTGCAAGGGACATTTAACCAGGAAATTTATAAAGGAATGCTGGAGCAAGTGTTGTTGCAGTAGGAAGTGCAGAAACCGTGTCGTTCAACAAGGCATACAAGTGGCTTTGCAGGTCAGAATAAGTTCTTTTCATTGCTAACGCTATTGCTTCAGATTTCATAGCCACTAACTTTCTTCTCTGTAATCAAATTTTTGGTCCTCTTTTTTTTTTTTTTTTCTCTTTTCTGAAAATGATGTAGGTATTCGGAACACCTGAAAGGAAAGGCTGGGGCGTTCGATCTGTGAATCCACTGAAGAAAGGTACTTTTATATGTGAGTACATAGGGGAAATTGTGACAAATCAAGAACTTTATGAGCGAAACAAGGAAAGGGCGGCTAAGCAGGAGAAGCATACATATCCTGTACTTCTGGATGCAGACTGGGGCTCTGAGAGGATACTGAGAGATGAAGAAGCACTTTGTTTGGATGCAACAGAGTTTGGAAATGTTGGCAGATTTATTAATCACAGGTACTACTTCCATAATATTCCTGTACTTCGCTCTGTCCATTTATGTGATATCAGGGAAATTCAGGATATAGTAATTCTCAATTATAATGCCAATTCAGTATTTTTTTTTCTTTAATTACATATCAAATGACACTTAGGCTCAGCATAGAACCTTTCAGGCTGGCCATATTTCATTTTCATTTTCTTGTTGTACTGTTTCTTTTCTATGTGATCAGTCATTTTAGTTATAACGGAAAGCGAAAAAATATGTCTGCTGCAACTAAAACTGTATTCTTGGTAGGTGAAAACTGAATTTTCTTTTTTAAATTTCAATTCCTTATAAGACAGGATCATGGTCTACCCATAAGGCCACATTGGTTGGCTCTGGAAATAGAAACGGAATGCAATTCTTGAAATAAGATTTCAATTTTCTTTTTTTTTTCTTCGGGTTTATTATACATGGAATCCAAATTTTATGATATTCTTACATTGAGGAACTATAAGTTGCAAGTGGCATATATATACTTTTTAGGGTTAATTTCACCTATGCTCCTTCAACTATAGGCTAATATACATTATGGTGTTTCATCTTCAAATCGTCACATAAAAATGCTTCAACTTAGTGTCATAGTCATTTTAAAATCCTTCCGTCTCCATTCCTTCTATTTTACTAACAGTCGTCCTACGTGGTCAAACAACTAGGCTTTTTTTTAATTTTTTTTTTCCACATCAAATGCTTACTCTACAAACTGGTATGTAATGCACGTGTGGAAGGATTACTTCACTTTTCTCCCTCTTTCTAGTCACTTTCTCTATCCTCTGCAACAAAGGATAAGCTCTCTCTTTCTATCTTTATACCTCGATATGGATCTTAAAGCTTTTAACAGGTTGTTGGAGAAGAGACTCTGGGAACAAAGTCCCATATCGGAAGAAGACAAGAAAAAAGAACTAAATATAAGTTAGCGGTGGCTCAAAGCAAAATGGTTTAGGCCATTTTGAAGAGAGCCACACACAATGAAAGGGCCCAATGTTGTAGGGAAGGACGACCTATCTGTTGGAGAAAAGAAGAAAGATCCAGCAAGCCAAGTCCCACCAATCTGCCGACCCATAATGCAAGGAAAAGAAGTTCAACACTCCATAAAGCCCAAGCACAGTTGGAGCCCATGATTAGTAAAAGAATAATTTGGAACAATAAGTGGTATCAAAGCCCATGGTGAAAAAGATCTTGGACCTTAGCTGGAATACTAGGCCCAAGGAGTGCTAAGTCCAGCCCAACCATGTGATGCCGGTTGGAGTACTAGGCCCAAGAAGAAATGCTTAGTCCAGTCTGGGTAATGAAGTTGCAAATGACAACTGGACTCCAAGAGAAAAAGCCCAGTTACATTTTAGGGGAGTGTTGGAGAAGAAACTTCGGGAACAAAGTCCCATATGGGAAGAAGATAATAAAAAAGAACTAAATATAAGTTAGCGGTGGCTCAAATCAAAATGGCTTAGGCCATTTTGTAGAGAGCCACACACAATGAAAGGGCCCAATGTTGAGGAAGGCTGGCCCATCTCTTAGAGAAAAGAAGAAAGATACATTAAGCAAAGTCCACCAATCTGTCAGCCCATAATATAAGGAAAAGAAGTCCAACATTCTATGAAGCCTAAACCTAGTTGGAGCCCATGATCAGAGAAAGAATAATTTGGAACAACAAGGTACACATAGCCTATCTCTCTCCTCTTCTAATGGGTATCTATTTTTGTGTTGATTGTTGTGAAATACCCAAATTCCATGCTTAAAAGCCATAATATATTAAACCCCAAATTAGATACTTAATTGAGGCAAAATAATAATAATAAGGAAGAAACCATGGCATTTTAATATTCATATTAATCCAATTTTCACAAGCAACTCTCACAATTTATTGCATGCTCAAAGGAGAGAGCCCAACAACAAATCATTGAAATAGCAAATTTTGACAAAAGGAAAAAGTGGGTCCTCAGAATTATTGGTGGATTTTCTTCTTTTAATGCACACAACTGAAGCATAGAGCTTTTTGAGGGATTTTGCTTTAAGTGCAAGGGTTCTCTCTCACTTTCAAGTATCAATTACCTAATGAAGACATGGATGCTTTGATATATGTTACTACCGATGGAGATGTAGACAACATGAAGGATGAGTACGACCACATTTTGCTGAATCATAATCCACGGTTGCTCAGCTACGACTGTTTCTCTTCTTCGTTAAAGGCAAGACTAGACTCTGTTTACATGATAATGAGTCACCTATATCTAGGTTCGTCCCATATTGCTCTACTTCCTTATATGTTCTGATTGTTCCTTCAATTTATGATCTTCCACTAGTAAAGACCAAAATGGATCGAGATCCATAACCGATTATTCAACCGAAGCAGAATTTGATGCTTCTTCTAAAACAATTGAACCAATTATTACGACATAGACAACTAAGGACCATGGGTAAAGAGCGGGTAAAGACCAGGGGCAATAATTGGTTGAATGTTGATATTGTATGAGGTATTGTTCTTGTGGGTAAAGCAAAGCCAGCTCCATCGCCATTAGTGCAAGGAAAGGTATGCCAGAGAGGAGAAAAATTATGCCTACACCGTCGAGAAGAGTGGATCAGGTGGAGAGCTCGAGGCCTGTGGAGCAGCAACAATGGCCTGGGAGATTGCGTGAGTTTTCCACGCACAGTGGAGAGAGGAGTAAGAGGAGTGAATGTGTGGTCTGCTGATGTGACTAAAAAATTTTTTTAAAAAAATGTTGAATTGTGAAATCCATATCAACGTTCCATTAGTTTTTGGACAGAAATCATACGAAAATATTTTAAAGTGATTGATACATTAAATTAAAGCATTTTTATGTGACGATTTGAAGATGAAATACCATAATATACGCGAACCTATAATTGAAGGATCATGTGTGAAATTAATCCATATTTTTTAAGTATAAGCCATTTTTATGGGTATACTTAAACTCACCATTTTAACATACATATATATATAATTTTCAAAATTGGATGACTGTATCAATGAGAGGTGCAGAGTTAGAACCCCAAAGTGGAGCCAAATTTTTACCAAAAAAAAAAAGAAAAGGAAAGAAAAGGATGATTGTCCAGAATTGTTGTTTTCTTTACATCTGA
The DNA here is from genome assembly GCA_948193065.1 of Aleurites moluccanus. Lineage (NCBI taxonomy): Eukaryota > Viridiplantae > Streptophyta > Magnoliopsida > Malpighiales > Euphorbiaceae > Aleurites > Aleurites moluccanus. Next base: position 17,581 of record CANXYC012579014.1, on the reverse strand, counting down.
ATTCATTTATATGATGTGATTAATGTTATTTACTGTCAGCTCTTACATATTTTCTACATCATATTATTTTCATCAGATGTTATGATGCTAACTTGATTGAGATCCCTGTGGAGGTAGAGACACCAGATCATCACTATTATCATGTATGTGAACCAAAAATTTTTCATTCTCCCTTCTTCAACTAAAGATAAAAAAAAGAAGAAAAGAGAATCGATTTTGTTTCCTTTCTTCTCATGCAGCTTTCTTTTTTCACAACTAAAGATATTGAACCAATGGAAGAATTGACATGGGTAATTCTTTTTATACTCTTTCTATGGTAAAATGGTAAAAATATGCTATAAATTTGGCATTTCTTGGCTGTACTCCCTACAAATTAATTCATGTTTATCATGTGCAGGATTATGGTATAGAATTTGATGACAAGTGTCACCCGATTAAAGCTTTCAAGTGCAAGTGTGGAAGTACATATTGTCGCGATCGAACAAAGATACATTGATCTATTAATTAAATTTGATATTTTGATTGCAGTACGAGATAGACAATCGATTGTTAACTACTTGATAGATTAAATGACTCGAATTTGAGATTTTCCACTCAATTGAGAAGAAAAATATCATTCCTCTAGCTAGTTTTCAGCTAAGAAAAGAAAATGCTTTGATGAGTAGTTGCATTAGGTATGCATTATTTTAGAGTTTCTCTAGTACAATTATCTGTTGAATTTATTGTGCATATTTAGCAATGTATTAAGGATGTCCTTGAAAGTTCAAAACTTTGGTATAATATTAGAATATAATTATTTATATTACAATAAAAATCTGATATTTTCTTACAAGACCAATTTTATTTTAAGACTGCATTTGATATTTGGTCATATTTTCTTATGGAAAATTTTTTAAGAAAATTTCCCTGTCAATATGTACATACATTGATGTTTAGTTTGACTGTTTTATATATATATATATATATATATATATATATAACGAATGGCATGGATTAAGTTATTAACCTTTTATACTATGATAATTTATCTTAATAACATATCCTATACTTTTCTTAGATTTAATTAATTCTAATTTTAGAATGCAACTCATGGCCACTCTCAAAGTAAAACTTGTGTGTTCTTTTATTTAATAAAAATTAAAGAAAAAATCCAAGCATTTTTCTTTGATAAGTTACAATTGTATTCAAACATTTAAAATAGACTATTTATCCTAATTTTGAACTTTAGTTGTAATTATATGTGATGGAATGGTTTCTGGTGTATCCCAAACCTGCTGGCCACTCATCATCGGGACTAAACTAGAAGTGCTCACTTGAGTGACTGGACACAAGTTACTTTATCTTTAGGCACTAGTTTTGCAAAAGAAAAAGGAAGAGAAAGAACATAAGAAGATCAAGCTTTCGACTTAGATCCTCCAATACATAAGTCAGTAGTTGCATCTTTGGATTAAAAACTTGGAGGTATTAAGTAAGAAGTGTGTCTCTACTTCTTATCTCCCCTCACGTGGAAGGAAGGGTTGGCATGGATTTATGTTGAGTTCCCAAGATTTGAGCAAGAGGATAACATGATCATTTCTAATTGTGCGACATAGCCATTTTTAATTGTGCTTATATGTCACATCATATTGTTGACGAATAATGGTGATGAAGCTTCTGCAATTTCGACTACTAACTCTAGAGTCTTGTGTCAATTTGATCCAAATCTCATTTTTCGAAGGTGTCTGTCATAACCCTTCCCATACTTAAGTCAGTTGTTGCATCTTTAGAGTAAAGGCTTAGAGGTATTGAGTGAGAAGTGTGTATTTATTTCTTATCTCCCATCATGTGGAAGAAGGGAGTTGGCATGAATTCATGTCAAGTTTCTACATCAAGTATTGGAGTGAGTGGTCGACATGGCCGTTTTTTATTGTGGTTCTATGTCACACTAGATTATTCAAGAATAGCGATGATGATGTTTTTGTAGATTTGGTTGTCAACTCTAGAGTCTTTTGTTGATTTGATATGAATTTCATTCTTTAGAGGTGTCAAGTGTTGCTACTCATGCATGTGGGATATGACTGCAAAAGGTGTTGCGATAAAATCTCCTTAGTGAGGAGCAAGGTCTTTTAGGGGTAAGGTAAGGCACTGCCAAGACAAGTTGGCTTTGGGCGCCAACGTGACTGCTTAGTGTGATAAGGATGGGCCTTCTGGTAGTGCCTTGAACTTGTTGGCTAGTGACAATTTGGACTTGATGATTATAAATGTTTGAGGCTTTGCTACTCATGCATGTGGGATAAGCTTGCAGAAGGTGTTGCGATAAAATCTCCTTAGTGAGAAGCAAGATCTTTTAGCGGTGAGGTAAGGCATCGCCAAGACGAGTTGGCTGGGCACCAACGTGATTACTTAGTATGAAAAGGCATTTGTGCGCCTTCTTGTAGTGCCTTGAACTTGCTGCCTAGTGATAGTTTGGACTTGATGACTATAAATGTGTGAGGCTTGCTATTTGCAATTATTGCCTAATTAGGCCTTGTCTCAGTTGCCCAATCAATAATGCAAGATTTAATCTTTATCAATATCCATTTGAAAATTTGAAAAGCAAATCAATCTAATATATCCATTTGTATATAGTCGTCATTAAACTCAATTTTATTATAACTCTTCATTAGTCCCATGTTTGCAAGAAATTTACAAAATTAAAATAATTATAGTTTGACTAATTACATCTAAGTATTAGAATTATAACAAAGTTATCTATTTTGAAAAGTTTGGATATATTATAATTCTTTGAAATAATTTAGGTATTTTATCATGTTATACAATCACAACTAGAGTTTTTTCTTTTTATTTTTCAATATCATATTATAGCTTTGATGAGGAATAATTATGAAAGCCTAAATTCAATCTTGGATGAACAGAGATCTCATGGACTTGGACCTAGATGACGAAGGTCTAAAGGGGTCATAGGTCGAGAAGGATGATCCAAAGTCTGGGAGCAGAGATGTGAAATACTTCCTTGCTAGGACTCTCCCTAGTTCGAGCCTTTAGGCCAAGAACTACAAGCTCGAAGGATCATTGTATGATAACAACTTGAACGTCACTAAGATACCAAGCCTCTCTAAGCTCCTCCCGAGCCCGAAGAATAGCCCCTCTTTGCTCGGATTGAGCATTAGAGTATTCCTCATCCATAGTAAAACACCATAACGCAATTGGAAAGGATGGGCTATCTAATCATCAATGGGTGAGAGATGTGCCTCGATTGCTCTTGTCAAGAGCAGTGATTCAACGGTCTAGCAGAGACTTAACGTGCTGCCACAAACATAAATATCAGGAAACAACTTTATGATGCAGTTGTTCATTAACCCTATATGACAAAACCCTACTCAACCATGATATGATGGCATGTGTCCCTCTCAACTAATCCAACGATGACTTCTACCATTATAAAAGGAAAAGCATAACCTCTACTATGGTATGGGAATTTTGCTCCCTATAAATCCACTTTCTCTTAAATATCGTCTCCCTCAAGAGGAGAGACCACCTTCTTCCTTGAGACTTTTATTTTCAGACATTGACTTTAACATTGGAGAGGTTTTGCCAAATCAATACTTGGCCCCTTCATACTTTGTTCACTCTTACAGGTTATTAAACATTAGTCCAATTCGAATACCATCAAATCAAGCCCAGCCAAACTGAAGAAATTGAATCAATTCAATTTAAACTAAAAAACAATTATAATTTTAACATTTTTATAAATTTGATTCAATTGTAAATATATGTAAATTAAATTTCGGATATATTTAACTTAAAAAGAGTGAAAAATAATCAAACTGAATTAATTATATACTAAACTATATCATTTTGTTTATACATATAATAACAAATACCATATTGCTTATTTTGTCTTTTCTCCATTATTATATATATTTCTAATTATTCTGATGTATGCAATCACTTTTATTTTTTTTTTCCTTGTTAGTTTAGTTTTTATAACATAATGTGCAATTTTGATGTATATAAAATGAAATTCCATATATTTTAATCTCTCGCACATGAAATTGGTATAAATCTCTATTGTTTTAATATTTTAATTTCATTTGATTTGAATGTCATTAATTCTTACTTATAGACAATATTGACTATATACTGAAATTAATAAAATAGTATAATTAATTAAATAGCATTAGTTCCTATAAATTTTAACATTGTTTAATTTATATATAAATTTGATTATATTTGAACATATATAATTGGTTTGATTTGAGACCTAGAAATTTGAATATATAAGAACATATATAATTTGTTTGTGGGTTAATTATTATATTATGGCAAATCATATTAAAAAGTCTCTGTATTTTTAAAATTATATTAAAAAGTTCATTCATTTTGGTTCCGTTAAAATTCGAGATTTTCTGTTAAAAAATCCGTTAAATCTATGTAAAACGACTATAATATCCCTCATTTTTAATCTAATTTCTACTCAAATTTCATCTTTCAACCCTACCAAAATTTTCATCTTCACCACCACCAATACCACTATCACCACCATCACCACCACTACCACCACCAAATTTAATATTATACAGTATAAATCAATTAAACCCAAAATCAATCAATTAAATAAATTTTGAAACTAAAAATTTCAAACCCAAAAATTTCAATAAAAAAAAATCTCCAATATACCAATGCAATTGAAATGAAACTTCAGATGACCTCTAAAGAGATCACTGTCTCTCTTGAAGAACAGAGTGCCACCACCCTCCTTCGCGCCCCGCATGCCACTCGCGATATTATTCGCCTTTATGACGACGTCATCTCCCTTCGAAGTTTCGTCTCTTTAATTCTCTTGAAGTTCAAGAAGGTTAGCTCTACTTTTGCTCCCATTTCTGCAATTTCTTATTGAAAACAGAAGCAACAAACTAGAAACTACTTGTGATTTCTTTGAAATTTCTCTCAGAAGACTTATTGCTTTGTGAATCGAGATCTAAGTGGTCCTTCATGGGTTTAAGCTCCTCCTCCTCTTGTAGTTGCTTTAGTTCTATAACAATGGATTCCTCTTATTCTATAATCTCTTCAATTGGGTTTACATTGGAATTTATGGTAGTTAAAATGGGCTCATCTAAAACCCTGATAATGTCTCCACTCTCATTATTGATGTTTGTTTCAATTTTTTCCTCCTCTTTAGACTCAAGAATCGGACCTTGAGCACTGGAAGAAGAAATTTTAGATTCAACTTCAATTTCAGGACCTTTAAATGACTCCCTTTTGGAAGGATTCCGCTCGTCGTCTTGATAAAACAGAGACCAGAATGTGCTCCGAACAAAGAACGCCTAATAGAGAGTGCGACGGAGAGACAAAGATGAAGAAAAAGTACTCATATGTCTCTTCTTCAACTAGTGAGTGCGACGAAGCTAAGGGAAAAAAAGGCTTAGAAGAAGTGAGAGTCCTTATAACATTTTTGTATACTAAGTTATACAAAAAAAAAATCATTTATTAATGGGCCTAATTGAGATATTATCAATTTGGTTGATTAAGATTTCTGGTGCTGGTGGTAGGATTTGGTTGGATTGGTTGTAGGAAGAAGATGGAGAAGAGTATTTTGAGTATTAAAATAAATAATTTAATTAAAATTTGACCTTTTAGGGTTTGACTAATTAAAAAATATATATAAAAAAAATAAATGGTAGGACTTTATGGTCTAGCTGAACCAAAATGCATACATTTTTTAGTATAATTTTAAAAATATAAGACTTTTTAGTATAATTGGCCAAAATATAAGGACCACATAGTAATTAACCCTTTATTTGTTTTGAAACCTACAAATGGAGAAAATCCAACCATAGACACCCTAACTCAAACTAGTGAAAATATGTGATAGAATTTCAAGGTATTGAGAGTCGATTATGACCTTAGTCTTAGGCCATGTTGCTAACCACCCGGATGTCTCCTTAGGGAATAGCTGCATAATATATTAGCTGAGCCAAAAAGCTTCAAGGCATATTTTAGTGAGCAATGCAAGAAAGAATTACATTAGCTATCGTTACCTAAATGTGTAAGATCAAGTTCAACTATTTTCAATATTATATTCATTCAAGATTAAATTCACTACTTGCAATTTTCTATCTTAAATGCACTTTAGTGTACAATCAAAGTCTATGCTATGTCACATATTATAGAAAAAAATTTAGGAATAAAAAGGTTTAATTGTTTAGTAAATAGTTTTGGTTTAGTTAGTAGTTAATTAAGTGAATATTATAGCTACAAGTTAGTTAAAATAACAATTGGCAGTAGTTAAATAGTATTGAGAGAAGTTGTAGGAATATAGGGAGTTAGTTACTTTGTTATAAACAACTAAGATAGTACAACTGTACTATACAATTATATAAAAGGCTCGATTGGATAGAATTCTGATCCATTCGATAATTAATAAAGAAATTGCATCTTCTCTATAAATTCTTTCTCTCTCTCTAAATTGTCTTCTTTACTTCTATTTTTGCCCTTCCTACTTATTTTTCTCTCTACAACTTCCTCTATTTTCTGTATCTGAAACCCTAATTCATCAATACTGAACTGTTAGGGATTCTGCAACCCTAATATTTAGTATCAGAGCATCTACGAGAAGGGAATTCACTTTGAATTGCTCTTTTAGGGCTGTTTAAACATGACCAAATTTACTGTGGTCAATAATGAAGGAATTTGATTAGCTGAGTTGGAAGAAAAAATTCGAGCCTTGCAAAATATTATTGTAAAGAATGTGGCAGAATTGAGAGAATTCAAAAGTGAAGTAAAGAACTTCCAAGATGAAGCAGGATTAATAACACCCAAAACCAGGAGATGTTTGAAGAACTCAGGGGAATCTTGAGTAGATTGGCACTAGACAAAGGAAAGGAAATGGCTGGCAGTAGAGTTGTTGTCCATGAGAAAAGGTGTCTGCTACCAAACCCATATGAAGGATGGATGAACAATTCATGTACTACTGCTTTCCAAGAACCTATAGGGCCTTTAGAAGCAAGAATAACAATTGTTTCCTATGGAGGTAAAAACCTATTCTATCCCAAAATCAATTAGCAACATTTGAAGGAGAAGAACTAAGAACTTGGCTAAAGAAATGTGTCAAATATTTTGACATATACCAGGTTCCGAATGAACAGAGGGTAGGTTTAGGCAGTTTATACTTGGTTAATAGGGTAGATGCTTGGTTCCAAAACTAGAATAAGGGGGAAACTGGAACTTGGGAAGAATTTGAAAGGGGACTATGTGATAAATTTGGTGATCAAGATGTTAATGATATAATATAAGAATTCATGAGGCTAAGGCAATCTGGGACAGTAGAAGAATATTTGGATAGGTTTGAAGACTTAAGTATTATGTTGGAGAGAATTAAGAGAAGGCTATTTCTAGTCAGGGTTTATGGGAGGACTTAAAGAGGGGAGCCAAGTAGTAAAGGTAGCTAGATTGTAGGAAATACTGATGAGTAGAAACCCTAAAATCTATTAACCAAACCAGTGGTCACACAAGCATGCAGTCTCTCAAAATAGAACTAATTCATTTTCGCCCATAACAAAAACCAACAGACCATCATCTTATTTGCCTTATCCACCAAAACCCCTAAACCCAATTAACATTCCCAAATCTGATGCAGTCACCTAAAAGATGCAATCAACCAACCCTAATATAAACCAAACCTTTGCAATTTTACTAAATCCCACCACAAAACCTTTTCCACCCTCACCAATAGTCAATAAACAACCTGTAAGAATCTGCTATAGGTATGGGGATAAATATTTTCCTGGACACTAGTGCAGACCTAAAACCTTAGCAGTTCTTTCCTCAGAAGTGGAATTAGATGAACACCAAGAAGTGGAGATAGACAATGAGGAAGGCAAGGAAGAAGGGGAAGTAATGAAGGAGGAATTGTAGTTATCTGTGCATGCCATGTAGGACAATCAGGGGGCAGAAACAATTAAAGTCATAGGTCAGTTTCAAAACAGGAAGTTGGTCATTCTAATTAACTGTGGAAGCAATAATAGTTTTATATACTAGATAGTAGCCAAAGAGCTTAAGTTGGCCCTAATCAGAATTCCAGCAACTGCCATTAAGGTTGTAGATGGAAGAAACCTAATTTGCAATCACAAAGGTCAAGATTTCAAGTGGAGAATGCAATCACATGAGTTTCTTTTGACCTAAGAATCCTAGAATTAGGTAGCTTTGACATGATTTTAGGAGTAGATTGGTTGAGGAGCTTTAACCCGTCCTATTTGACTTTGCAAACTCAAGCATTTCCTTCTATTTCAGGGGACAACATATGACTTTAAGAAGCATTTCTTAGGAATATATTTGCAAAGGAACCAACAGGATAACGAGTACAAAGGGTCAGGATTTTCAAACCCTATTATTTTGCATTTGTCATATGGAAACCTCAACTATTCAAACGCCACAGCCTCAAACAATAGTATTACAAACACAAATCATACCTAAATTCCCTACTATTGTCGTACCAAGATATGTTCTCTGAACCAAAGAGCCTATCTCCATTTAGAAACCAAAATCACTTTATACCCTTAATCCCAAATACATAGCTTGTTAACATTAGACCTTATAGGTATCCCCACTTCCAAAAATAAGATATAGAGAAACCAGTGACAAAAATACTTCAATCATCTATCATTCAACCTAGTACCAGCCCTTTTTCTTCACCTGTTCTACTAGTTAAGAAAAAAGATGGTACTTAGAGGTTTTGCATAGATTATAAGAGACTTAATAACCAAACCATAAAAGACAGATTTCCTATACCTATTATTGAGTATCTCCTAGATGAATTACATGGTGCACAACTATTTTTCAAACTAGACTTAAGGGCTAGATATCATCAAATAAGAATGACATCATAAGACATAACTAAAATAGACTTTAGGACACATCATAGGCACTTTGAATTCATTGTTATGCCCTTTGGCCTGACTAATGCACCTGCAACCTTTCAAGCCCTTATGAACCATATATTTTAGCCTTATCTAAGGAAGTTTGTGCTAGTATTTTTTTATGATATTTTAGTTTACAGCAGAACCTAGGAATCCCACTTACAACACCTAAAAACTGTCCTACAAACCTTAAGAGTTCAAACCCTTTTTGCTAAGCTTCCTAAGTGTTCCTTTGCATAACAGGAGATAAAATATTTAGGGTACATTATTTCAGGGCAATTGGTTGCTACTGATCCAAAGGAGATACAAGTTATGAAGGATTGGCCTACTCCAACAACAATCAAAGACTTGAGAGCATTCCTAGGACTAACAGGCTACTACAAGAAATTTATATTGCATTATGGCATCATAAGCAAGCCATTGATTGACTTGCTAAAAAAAGATGATTTTAAATGGCGCAATAAAGCCCAACAAGCATTTCAACATCTCAAAGACAGCATGGTCAAAACCCCTATTCTGGCCCTACCAAACTTTTCATTGCCATTCACAATTGAAACTGATGTTAGTAATTTAGGAATGGGAGTTGTATTACAACAGTGAGGGCATCCAATTGCCTTTATTTCTCAGGATTTTAGACCTAGAAGCAAGGAACTGTTAGTATATGAAAAAAAGCTGTCGGCCATCACATTTACAATTAACAAATGGAGGCACTACTTAGAGCAAGGCCAATTTTTTTTATCAAAACTAACCATAAAAGTATCAAGTACCTGCTAGAACAAAGGCTGCACACCAACATGCAACAAAAGGGAATTTTAAAACTATTAGGGCTGAATTATAGGATCTTATACAGAAAAGGGATAGAAAATAGAATTATTGATGCGCTCTCAAGGAGACCTGCAACTTCTCAACGACCTGAAACTTAGCTACTGCTTACAATTTCTCAGTAGCTTGTAATTGAGTTACTGCTAGAATAGTCTGCTATTAGCAGTACTTACTCCTTACACTCTCAATTAGTGCCCACTTGGATGTCTAATATAATCAACATGTATGAGTCAGATGAGAAGGTTTCTACCCTAATGCAATAGTTGGCTGTAGATGAGGAAGTTCATCCAGGGGTCCAGCTCAAAAATGGCATTCTAATGTTTAACAGGCTATATATTGGCATTACAACCACTTTCAAGCAACAACTCATTCAAACCTACCATAACAGTGCCTTAGGAGGGCATTTAGGCATTCAAGTTACCTATGCCAAACTGCAAACTACAAGAAGTGAAAGACTGGATACAATAGTGTGAAGTGTATGCTAAATGCAAGTCAAAGCACTGTGCTTATTTTGGGTTGCTGTACCCCCTTCCTATTCCATCTCAAGCATGGCAACACATCACCATAGATTTTATTGAATACTTACCAAAGTCAAAGGGCAAAAACACTATCTTAATTGTGGTATGAGGTTTATTAAGTATGCTCATTTCTACCCTTTGGCTCGCTAATTTTCTGCAATAATAGTAGCTCAGCTTTTCCTCAATAAAGTCTTTAAGCTTCATGGAGCACCTCAAAGTATTGTGTCAAATAGGGACAATATATTCACTAGTCTTTTTTGGAGGAAATAGTTCAAATTAATAGGGACTACTCTCAATTTTAGTACAACATATCACCCTCAATTAGATGGGCAGACAGAAAGGGTGAATCAATGTTTGAAGGGCTACCTAAGGTGTATGATTCATTTGCAACCTAAGGCTTGGAGTCATTGGCTTCCATTGGCAGAATGGTGGTATAATTCCTCATACTATAGTGCCATTAAAATGACTCCTTTTGAGGCACTATATGGATACCCACCTTATTTTCCATCAGTTCTATCACCTGAACCTTTCAGAGTGGTAGTAATAGGTGAATTGTTGCAACACAGGTAGCATATGCTAGCCATTATCAAAGAAAATTTAGCCTTAGCTTAGAACAGAATGAAACAACAAGCATATAAGTATAGAACTGAGAGGAGTTTGCTTTTGGAGATTGGGTTTACCTCAGGTTGTAGCCTTACAAACGAATAACCTTGGCCCTTAGACAGAAACTTAAATTGGCTGCAAAATACTATAGACCCTTCCAAATTATAGCTAGGGTAGGACAAGTGGCTTATAAACTTCAACTCCCACCAACAACTTCCATTCATCCTGTATTTCATGTCTCTCTCCTTAAAAAGAAGTTGAGAGAAGCCATTACACCATTATTGGAGCTACCTACTATGACAGAGGACCAGATTGTGGTGGAACCAGACAAAGTTGTCCATACTAGGACTATTACTAGAGATGGCATTGACATTTTGCAAGGATGAATCAAGTGGAAGAACATGCCCTTAGAAGACTTTACTTGGGAAGATCAGGCTTTTTATTTTGGCTCATTTTCCTTTTTGTTCTCTTTCTTGAGGACAAGAAAGAGCTAATAGGGAAGGTATTATCACATTATAAGAAAAGTTTAGGGGTAAAAAGGTTTAATTATTCAGTAAATAGTTTTGGTTTAGTTAGTAGTTAACTGAGTGAATATTACGCTGGAAATTAGTTAGAATAACAACTGGCAGTAGTTAAATAGGATTGAGAGAAGTTGCAGGAATCTAGGGAGTTAGTTACTCTGTTACAAACAATTAAGATAGCACAATTGTACTATACAATTGTATAAAAGGCTCGATTGGACAGAATTTTGATCCATTCGATAATCAATAAAGAAATTACTTTCTCTAAATTCTCTCTCTCTGTCTCTCTCTCTCTCTGTTTAAATTCTCTTCTCTACTTCTATTTATTCCCTTCCTACTTCTTATTCTCTCTACAACTTCCTCTATTTTTTGTATATGAAACCCTAATTCATCAATACTGAACTGTTAGGGATTCTGCAATCCTAACATTATCAAACCAATACATGTTGGTTCAAATGATAATGAGCATGTTCCTTTTAAATAAGGTCTCGAGTTCAAGCATTGTAAATTGATAAAATGGATATTAGGAGAGTTTTACTCCCTTATGAATCTCACCCAACTCGAATGTAAATTAGTTGGATCTAATGGACTTAAGTACTACTTAGTCATACCCAAAAAAAAAAAAAAAAAGTATTTGCCATCAAACTAATGAGTTTTTGTTATTGCCTTCGTATTCATGATACTGAAATCATTTCCAGTGCTGTGAGGTTGCAAATTTGAACTTTAGTTATAGCTCGATTAATTAAAAAGAAAAGATAATCTTCTCCATGAAGTATAATAAAGAAAAAAAACTCAACAGACAAAACAAGAAAAAAAAAAAAAAGATTTTATTTAATTAGTGACACATGAAATTCCAAGGTCTACAACTGTATATTTTTCTTCGAGCATAGAGTTATAAATATACATTAATTGGTCAGAATATAAATATTTCAGAGCTCTTCAGGAATGCTTTGGAGTGCAGGAGTCCAAGAAGGTCCGTGACTCTCCTTGGCTGCTGCATTATTAGCTCTCAAAAGGTGCTTTCTCCTCAGAAGATTTAACCTCTGTTCCACGGAAAACGACGATGATTGTACAGAACTGTTCTTATTATTTCCACCTCTCACCATTTCCAGCATTTGCCTTAAATCTTGCTTTCTTACTAATATTTTCATCCTTACAACTCCATCTTCATCTGCAGCCTGTGAAACAACACTTCCACCGTTGGCATGTGCAATGGATTCCAACAGATTGTTTCTCAGACTCCGATGATGATTTCTACCTCTTAATGATCGGATTTCTCTCTTTGGAGAAGCTCTACCTTCTGCAACTCTCAACTCCATAATATTCTTTGCTAAGTAAATAAACAGATATATATTTTTTTCTATATCTGTGATGTGTGTTGATGGAGTAATGTCATCGTTAATAAGCCTTATATATATATAGGAATTGCTGACAGATACATCTATTAATTAAAATTTAGTTTTCTGATAAAGGAAACTGGAAAAACTGAATATCATATTGATTTTGACTTCGTTAGCGGTGAGAGACGTTATCAAATTTTGTTAAAAAATAATAAATAAACAAGTTTATTACATCCAAGTTGAAGCAACCAAAAGTAATAAAATATTTCCACGATTGAATTATCAGATTTGTCAAGATTTTTTTTATTTTTATTTTTTTTTGGGTAATGATAGTATCATGGGCAATTTTCACACCTTGTATCAAGTTCATCTTCATAACCTCATCAAAGGTGCACTATAACAAATATTAAAATTAATTGCATCATCTTAATATCATTTGATACATATTGTTAAAACTAATATATAAACATATATTGATATCAAATATCAAGTTGTTAATATCAGTAAGCTGAAAGTGTTATCAAATATCAATAAATATTAACAGTAAATTAATTTTTTTGTATAAATCATCCGATATCCACCGGATTCGAGTCCGATAGGACTATATGGGCAACAAAACCTTTCCTACCGAGTTTTAACATATCTGCATATCCAAATCTCAAACTCGAGACCTCTAGTTAAGTAAAAACAGCCTCGTGCCAACTGATTTACGTGCTCGGTGGTTATAATAGTGCTAAAAAAATTATTACAGAAAATTTATATGTAGATGATAATGCTATTAATTTTTATCAATATAATTTTTTATTTTCAATAGCATAATTTACATGTTAGGACTAGAAAATTCATTAAAAAAATCTTGTTTATGATCTTATTCCAAGAATCAAACTATATTCAGTAAGATGGAGAACAAATTTAATAACTCTTAGAAGAAAGAAATTTTTTTGGATTAGTTAGTAAAGTCATGTGTTATAACAAAATTGTAAAATAGGGAGAGATTCGCCGACGCCTCACATGCAAAGCCTAATATTACGGTGGAATAAACAACGCGCATTCCCAGATGTGCTTGATTAGTATATTTGATAATAAGCACAGAGAGATGATTAGACGATAGTTAGTAGTTTCAGGTTGAGTTTGGTAATGAGAATTTCAACTTAATCAAGATTGGATCCATCTTTCATATTTGTCAATGCTTTAATTAGCTGTTTCTAGCCTGTCATTTGTAATCAATCATTCCTTATTCTATCCCATGAGTTCGTTATCTCTGATGTTATAGTTTTCTGGAAAAAGAATAATAATCATCTAACGTCATTTCTCAGGTACCTCCAATTAGTATTAAATAATAATTATTTTTAAAATAATTATTTAATAATATAAATGAAGAATATTTATGAAAAAATATAAAAAAAAACTATTATTTTAATTAAATTAGTCAATTTTTTTAATTTGTGTGAAAATAAAAGTATGTTTATTTATTTTTTTTTTTTTTTGAATGAAGAATAATTAGATTTTAAAAAGCTTTTAGCAAATAGGTTAGGAGAACATGAAAGACTCAAACAGGGGTTGAGAGGCTACTGTATTACTGTATTGCTATTTTAAAGTCTAAAATAATTTTGTAAAAATTTTTAAAATTTATAATATAATAATATTTATTATAATGAATTTAATGATATATTTTTTGTATGAAACAAAAGTCAAATAGATCTAAAAATATATATTAGAAGTGTATTAAATCTAAATAATTATATTTTAACGGTTTAGATTTAATATATTTATATTGAATTTTTTGAACTTATTTAATTTTTTTATTTCATACAAAAAAAAAAAATATATCAGTATATTTGTTATAATAAATATTATAATATTATGAATTTAAAAAATTTTATAAAATTTTTTTAGGATCTAAAATGGCAATACAGTAGAGGGAACTATATTTTTAACACAGCAGCCCCTCAACCCCTCATACAGCGGCTAGGGTTTCTAATGAAACCTTTGATCGTGCAACAAGAAAAGTAAAAAATCGAGATTCTGAAATTAAGTTTCAGAAGGAAAGTGTTGAGCCTATAGAACCTATGGGGGATGAAGGGGAGATGGTGGAATCTGATGCGAGTAGAATTTCGTTTCGAGACTGATAAAGGGGATGGGGACTCCTCTGGTTTGAAGAAAGGGGATTCTTTTGTTGCGATGATAATTAACCTGTTATTAATTTATTAGACAGATTTCAGGAACAAATCATTAAGCATGGGAATGGTCTGTGGTTGTAAAGTTGTATGGAAGAACAATTGGATACAATATGTTATGTTCTAGAATTAAAATCTTATGGAATCCTTCTGCTGGAAATTATAAGAATATAGATCCAGATAACGAATTTTTACTGGTTTTCTTGATGAATAGAGATGATTATGAAAATGCTATGATTAATGGACCTTGGACTATTATGGGGCATCCTTTAGTGGTTCAAAAGTGGAGCTTCTCTTTTTAGGCGGCCTCTGCTACATTATCCTCCGTTGTTGCTTGGATTTGTTTCCGGATATGCCAGTGCATTTGTATCACAAGAGCATTTTTGTGGGCTAAAAGGAATTCCGTGGGAAAACAGTTAAGATAGATTTTAATACCCAGCAAGTTCACAGATACAGGTTCTCTAGGGTAGCTGTGGAACTTGACCTGGCTAAACCGTTGCTGGCAAGCTTTACCATTAACGGCATCGGTCAGAAGGTGGAGCGTGAGTGAATCCCTCAAGTCTCTTTTGAATGTGGTAGAGTGGGCACAGCAAGAAAATGAGCTTGTTGTAACAAATTAATTTGTCACAATAAAACCTAATTTTATCAAAATATATTTTTGATGACGAATTTAGTTGTTGATCGTATGGGTCACAAAAAGTTTGTCTTAATAAGTTTGTTGTGACAAAATAGAATTTTTTCGACCATTGGTAGTAAAAAACTAACAACCATGATTAAAGCTAACAACCATTGGGATTGAACATTTTGAGCTTATTTTACTAGCTGGATAAGTAACACAATGTCTCCTATAATAAGAAGAATAAAAAAAAAAAAAAAGGTTAGTGAAAACAAATTGTCAAGTGGAGACCAAAATAAATTCAAAAAGAGATTGCATTTATATATAAAGAATGATAAAGATAACAAATAAAATAAAAAACTGTAAAATAAAAATAAAAATTATCACATTGAAAAATTGTTATCCAAAAATGGGTACTGAGTCTTCTATATGATAATAATGATCCCAACAAAAATGAAAAGAAAAGTTTTGATTCTTAATATTTTTGTTTGTGAACAAATAATCAAAATCTGCAAAAATAATAAATTAAAAAATCATAAAAAAAAAAGATTTTGGAATATTAAAAAAGAATGATAAACATATAGCATATTAAAAAATATGTTAAAAAATGAGAAAATTAAAAATTAAAAATGATACTGAAAAAATGTTAAATTATATATATATAAAAAAAGATTTTATTCCTTCGAAAAATAGAAAAATCGGCTCACGAAAAGAAAAAAAAAAAAACTCTTACTATGCTGCTGTGATCCTGAGGAAGAACATGAAAATTGATTTGAATATTTTTTTTTAATATAATAAATAATAAAGGAGTGAAGGAGAACAAAGATCTGAGATTAAATAATGAGAGGAAGGGAGCAGTGGCTGAGTTTAACATGTTAGGGTTTTATTTATTGGGTTTTTTGTATTGAGGAATGATCTATTATTAGTAAAATTAAAAAAGTTAGAAATTACAGATTAACTTATAAAGTATTTATCTTGGGTAAGTATTTGATTCTATTTTTTTTTTCTTATCACTTATATATATAACATATGAAAAAATATTTATAACATACAGATGGTTATATTTATGAATTTTTTACAATAATTAATATTTTTGGTGATGAAAGTTATTTTTCATATTATACCGGTTTAGTTTCATTCATAGTCTCTCAATTTTAATTAATGCATTTTATGATCCTCTAACTTTAATTTGTAATGATAAAATCCCTGAATTTTAGTTTTTGAAACATAAAAGTCCATTTCCAGAAATAAACTAACATTTAATTATATTTTGATCCCTAGTTTTCAAAATACTGTTCATATAGGTCCAAAATTTATTTAATTTGCTAGTTTATGGATGAAATTTTTAGAGGGAATTCATTAATCCCTGGAAGAGTGTATAATAGTATAAAACACTTTTCGATTACAGACAGAAAAGCGCATCCACTGATACAGTGGGAATATTCTTGGGTTTGTGGGAGAATTAAACATAGGGATGAATTAATTAGAATTGATTCTATTTGTAGAAATTCTCCCTTAGAAAATAAAATTGCCCATGAATATTGTGGTGTAGCTGACATAATTGAATTTCTAGAAGAGCAGTATCCGAATTTTAATCAATTAGCTATTTTAGATCAAGATACTCCTCTAGTAACATCTAGAACTTCAAATTGGAGTGATAATCTAAAAAGAGATTATTTAATTTGGAAAAGATTGCACTTCAGAAAAATTGACTTTTTTCTTGCTCTCTGGGAAAATTCTCCATGTCTAGAAAATTGGGTAGCGTTTTTAGAAAATAAAGAAAAAATTGAAAATACACCCAGTAGTTCTAGATAAAAAAAATGGGAAGATTAGATAGGGAAGAGAGTGTCAGCTCTAATCCTTCAGGATTGACTTCATTCCAAAATATTCATAATGAAGTAAGCCTTCTCCTTGAGCAATTGCATGCAAAAGGAAATACAGGCGATTCACCAGAACAGAGAAATGCTTTAGCAAAAGAAGTAGGAAAATTGGTGAATGATAGGCTTGATGCAATCGAGCGAGAAAGAGTGTTGAAAAAACCTCTTTCTGAAAAAGAAATTTTGCAATTAAGGAAAGACAAAATAGTT
>CANXYC012578818.1:0-22087 GCA_948193065.1 Aleurites moluccanus | reverse complement strand
AGTAGTATTTGCATTGAAGATCTGGAGACACTACCTGTATGGAGAGAAGTGTGAAATCTTCACAGATCATAAGAGTTTGAAATATATATTTCAACAGAAAGATCTTAACCTTAGGCAGAGAAGGTGGGTTAAATTGCTTAAGGATTATGACTGCGAAATATTGTACCATTCAGAAAAAGCAAATGTAGTAGCGGATGCATTGAGTAGGAAGTCTTTGGAAAGTTTATCTCATATCCAAGTTAGTAAAAGATCTCTAGTGAGAGATGTGCAAAGATTGCATGAGTTCGGAATTAATTTGAATTTGTCAGATTCAGGAGTACTCTTAGCCCATTTTCAAGTCAAGCCGGTTCTTATTGACCAGATAAGAGAAGCACAAGATAAGGACCCTCAATTGGTAAAGCTCAAGAATGATGTGGGGACAGAAAGAGCTACAGGCTTTACCATAGTTGATGGTGTGTTGAGACTGGGCAATAGATTATGTGTTCCAGCTGTGGATGAACTGAAGGATGTGATTCTTAAGGAAGCTCACCATTCTAACTATAGTGTGCATCCAGGTGCAACAAAAATATACCACGACATCAAGAGTTCTTACTGGTGGAGTGGAATGAAAACAGATGTCACAGAATATGTAGCTAAATGTCTAACTTGTCAGTAAGTCAAATTCGAGCATCATGAACCTTCTGGATTACTTCAAGAGTTGCCATTGCTAAAATGAAAATTGGAGATAGTGACTATGAATTTTATGGTTGGATTGCCAAGGACTTCAAGAAGCCATGATTCAATATGGGTTATTGTTGATAGATTAACCAAGTTAGCTCAGTTCTTGTCGGTCAAGATGACTTAGACGGCTTCACAATATGTGCAGATTTATGTTGATGAGATTGTCAGGCTGCATGGAGTTCCAGTTTCGATCATCTCAGATAGAGGTACTCAGTTCACCTCAAGATTTTGGTGGAAATTACAACAGTGCTTGGGTACACAGCTTGATTTCAGCATAGCATTTCATCCGCAAACAAATGGGCAGTAAGAGAGGACCATCCAAACTTTAGAAGACATGCTGAGGATGTGCACTCTAGATTTTGGAGGAAATTGGGATGGTCACTTGCCATTGATAGAGTTTGCCTACAACAACAGCTATCATTCTACAATTCAGATGTCTCCTTACGAAGCATTATATGGCAGGAAATACAGATCTCCCTTGTGTTACGATGAGGTTGGAGGAAGGCATATCGAGGGACCATAATTGATAAGATATACATCGGAAAAGATTCCAATGATCTGAGAGAGATTAAAGACAGCTTTCAGCGGCGAAAAAAGTTATGCTGATCCAAAGAGAAAAGATATTCAGTTTTCCATTAGAGATCTAGTGTTTTTAAAGATCTCACCAATAAAAGGAGTTTTAAGGTTTGGCAAGAGAGGTAAGCTATCACCACGATTTATTGGACCCTTTGGAATTCTGAGCAAGATTGGAGAGGTTTCATACAAGTTAGCTTTGCCACATAGCATGGATAGTGTGCATTCAGTATTCCATGTGTCTATGCTTCAAAAATATATGGCAGATCCTTCTCATGTGGTGCAAGTTCCAGCAATGGATCTTCAACGAGACTTGACGTATGAAGAGGTTCCAATTGCCATTGTGGACCGAATGATCAAGAGGTTGAGAAATAAAGATATATCAATGGTTAAGGTTCTATGGAGGAACAAAGCTATGGAAGAGTGTACTTGGGAGAGTGAGCAGTCTATGTGAGCCAAGTATCCCCATTTATTTCAAGTTTAAGGTAAATTCTTTAAATTCAAGGATGAATTTATTTAAGGGGTGAAGAATGTAATACCCAATAATAAATATTTGATTTTTATTTTGTTATTTTCATTTCTGATTTTTTTTAGATGTGTGGATAAATATTTTGTAGAAATTTCAGAATTCTTGGTATGCAGGAATAATTTGATGAGTCAGTTTTGAGACTTTAAAGGAATAAATTAGAAAAGTGTAAATCATGTGAGTTGCAGATTTTTATTTATGAATCTGTAAAATTGTTTTGGAAATTTTGTGTGTGTAAGGAAAATATATTCCTTAACCAAAATTTATTTAGTTTTCTGTTTTCCTGCAGTAAGTTGATGTGTATTCTGAGAATGGGGAAATTTGAGTCTGTTTATTGATCTTCTATATATAGTATTGATGGAGAAATTTCAATGAGATTGGATAATTATAGTTCAAGAGATGGCTAATTTAATCAGACCTGCTTGGACAATTTTTAGAAAGTAAAATCTTAGTGAATTTCGAAATTCACCATAAATTTTGTAGATCTCCTTTTGATTTGAATTTTGGTTATGATAGACCCCTGAGTATCTATTTTAAGTAACAAAAAGAATTAAGGAGTTTGGGTGTCTGTAGCTCAATTGCAAGCTGGTTCAGTACGGAGGGACAAGGAAGGTTTTCCAGCTCGGCAGAATAAGTAGTGCGAGGTGGTTCCTCAATTTCAAAAATAGTTAGAGGCTAATCAATCTAGAGGGGTAAGCATGGAATTGTAGTCTGTGTGTCTAAGTTAACTGGGGAAAAAGAATCAGGACATTTGGAACTTCTTTATCTCGCTCGCGAGCCATTTTAATGCGAAGTGGCGAGACGGCTGGTGAGGCAGGATTCCAGCTCACCAAAATGGACATTTGCGAAGTGGGATATGTGAAGTGGCATTGGCGAAGTGGAACTTGGCAAGGTAAGATTGGCGAAGTGGCATTGGCGAAGTGGAACTTGGCGAGGTAAGATTGGAGAAGTGGCATTGGCGAAGTGGCATAGGCGAGGTGAGATTGGCGAAGTGGGATTGCTGAAGTGGCAGATGCGAAGTGGCATATGCTAAGTGAGTTTGGCGAAGTGGGAAGCTGAGAGGCTGAAGCCTAATTTAAAAGGAGAAGCAGTAGATGTTTTCACGATATCTTATTCTTCTCTTTTCTTCGTTCGTTCTCATTTCTTCTCCTATAATTCTGAAATTTGTTCCATTTGTTTTTTTTTAATGCATTAAAGCTCGAAATTAATGCATTGGATCATTAAATTAGTGCATTTAAGGCTTTAATCATCATTCTCAAGTCAGATTCTTCAGAAATTCAGTTTTAGAGAAAATAAGGTAATTTTCTCCAAACTTCATTTTCTCTTTAGATTAAGAATTTTTTATAGATAGAATAGATCTATATGAGTATATAGACTCTATTATAAGTATTTAAGACTATTAATTTTGATTAATATTCAAGATATCAGAATTCATGGAATTTGATGAATAGTGACATGAATAGTAAGCAGATTCTTAAACTTCAGATTTTCTTAAGAGATTAATTAAATTGATGTTAGGAAACAATAATAGAGGTTGTAAGATGATTAAAATTATAGAGAATCATATTATGTATTATTGATTAAGGAAACCCTAATTTTGAGCATTTGGGGAAATGTCATATGAAAAAAGGATTCAAGAAATTAAAGGAGAATTATTGACTATACAAGTAACTGAGGATAGATTGTTTTGAGGTAAGTATGAACATTGCATATGTACATTACTTCTTTGAAATGAATTGTTCAAACCTTCCTAATGTTCACATATATGATTCACATGTTATATGATATTGTATTACTGATCTATTAATTGAAATTTCCATAATATTCTCAAACAAATGACAATTTGTTCCATGTGATTACCATATATATATTGTAAATGACTTGATCATCATTCCTTCGATCAAGTTCATATGAAACCTATTTGTTAACTTGACTGAATTTATATTATATGTTAATGGTCTTGTGACCAATATGTTTTCTTATGAGATTGTAACCATATGACCCTATGGATAGAACGCTCTTCCCAATGAGAGTAAATTCATTAGTCCA
The DNA here is from genome assembly GCA_948193065.1 of Aleurites moluccanus. Taxonomy (NCBI): domain Eukaryota; kingdom Viridiplantae; phylum Streptophyta; class Magnoliopsida; order Malpighiales; family Euphorbiaceae; genus Aleurites; species Aleurites moluccanus. Next base: position 18,219 of record CANXYC012578818.1, on the reverse strand, counting down.
TTGTGTACTTTAGGAACCTAGCTGATAGGGTTTTTATCAGTGTTCCACCTAGAGGGGACCATGAGCTCCGTAGTTAGTTATTGAGGATGATATTATTTTGATGTTTGAACTGTTACATTTTTGGCTGCCCTTGTTCCTTAGTGATGTGGGATGTATCTTTTGATCAGCAAGGAACAAGAGGAAATTATATGATGATGTATATAAATGTATGAATTATGATTTCATGAATCATAGAAATGAATATTTGTAATGATATCTATATTGGATATGAATATGTATTATGAATGAAATCCAGGATATGAGTGTTCTACGGGTTTATGGTGGCCTTAAGCCTATCCTTGCCCTATAACCGTCGCACTACTGGAGTTGGAGTGTGACACATTTCCTTACATCATCATATGATTTCCTCTTGTTCCTTACCGATCAAAAGATATATCCCACAACAATAAAGAACAAGGGTAACTCACAATGTATCAATTCAGACATCAAAATAAAATCATCTTCGACATCTAACTACAGTCTAGAGTATACTCCTCATACATGTAAATGCCATAATACAAAATAATATATATATCAAAAGAATTATATAGAGTCTTCTTGGAGGAATAAATCAAGAAGTTTTGTCTTCTATGTTAGCTCCTTCTCGAGCTACACTATCACCTAAAATCCACAGAAGAGGAGTGAGCCTTCAACTCAGTAAAATATAAACTACACTAATGCTTATAAGTTTCACAAAGATATAGATGATGAGTATGAACTTGAACATATATTCAATATTCTTTTGGAATATCATAAGGAAAAAGATTATCAGAATCATGGCACAAAAAATCATAACATGAATTATCATGGTTTCTTTAACATGTGAATGCCCACAAAGAATGGCACTGCAAATCATATCATGAAATAGAACTCAGAATAGATTATAGCATAGCGTATCGATGCACCTTGTCACCTCAACGTCTCCATGTGCTTGTGCAGGTCACATTCCTAATGTTTCTTGTCCCTAACTAGGAGGGACACTGATAAAGACCCAGTCAGCTAGGTTCCGGATCTCCACATTGGACCAATGAATTAACTCTCATTGGGAGGAGCATTCTATTTAATTGTGGGTCATGGATTATATAGCTTTGACATATTATCAAGAAACATAGTGATCGCAAGACCATCATCACATATTTACATATAGTTATTCAATCACACAAATAGATATATAATGATTTTAGTCCAAGAAAAACAACAACCAAGTCATTCATGCAATTGGTTTATTTAGGAGGGTCTCAACAATCTATAGTTTACAATTACGAATTTTATAGGTTTAGTTTCATCAACAATGAATTTAAGAAAATTACATGAAGTAAGAAAAGAGTAGTACATTAATTTAGTTCATACTTAACTCAAGTAATTTATCCTTGTATTTACCTCAATTACTTGTACATTCAACAATCTTCGCTATTCCTTGAGTTCTCCTCTCCTATGTCAAATCCTCAAATACTCATAATTAGGGTTCATGCCCAAAAATATTCATACATGGTAAATTCTTATGATTCTAATCATCTTTTAGAATCCTAATATGTTTTCTAACATCAATTTAATTACTTATTAAAGAAATATGAAAGTTTGGGATGAATGGCTACTATTCACCTAAAACCCTAAATCTATATATATATCTTGCTATAATCCATAATAAATGCCAATTAATGCTCTTAAATATATATTCATAACTCATAATCATATATTCTAACTATGTATTAACTTATTTTAAACTTAGATTGGAGTTTGGAATAAATACCTTAAAACCCTATAATGGAGATTCTTTAGAAATATGAAATCTTGATGTTTTTGAAGGTTTGATTCTTGATTCTTGTATTAATGGAGATAAAATAAGTGTTTTAAAATAAGTGTTTGAGAAGAGAATTTAATGAATTTATAGGTGGGTGAGGTGTATTTATGAAGAAAGAGAGGAAGAAGAACGAAATAAATGAAGTTTGAAAATGAAGGAGAAGGGTCAGATATTTATAGGTATGATACTTTCACGCCCATAAATAGGTTTCACAATCGTGAAAGCCACTGTTTACACTGGGTTCGAAACAGTTCTTTATGGCCGTGAAGGGACATTTCACACCCGTGAAGACAAAGCTAAAGAATTGGCCAATTTACATAGAAAGTATTTTCATAGTGGTGAAAGATCTTTCACGCTAGTGAAAAGGTCTTCACTCCCGTGAAAACTTTTCTTCAAGGTGGTGAAAAATTTTCAACGGGGTGAAGAATTCTCATATTTTCTCCATTCTAACTTGTCCAAACTCAACCAACTTATATATGTGCATGTTTAATGCCTCAAAATCAGTCATAACTCATCATGTCTTAACAGATAATCATTCTAGGAGTAATCTATACTTAATATAGCATTCTAGATCATCTACAATGCACATATAACATACATATGCTAACATTCATTAAACAAACATGAACAAACACATATCTACTCTAACGCTCCAAGTACTGGTTATTACATTAATAAACTTTATGTACTTAAGTAAAAAAGTAAAAGAGATAGAAAAATATGAAGAAGAAAATGACAATTTTGTAAATTGTGAGAGATGGAGTCAAACTTTAACAAATAATTATAATAATTAAAAAAAATAAATGGGCAAGGTGGTCGGCCAAGTGGAAGAATTTCCACCAAAAAGTAATTTGTTTATTTCATCTAAAATAATTTAGACATAAACTTAGGCTAAGTTCAAACCTTTTTTTATTTTTCTTTAAATTTTCTTTTCCTAAATTCTTATTGGTTACTAATTATGATAAATAAACATAATTAGAAAAGAAAATTATCATCTTCGTCTTCTTCCCCAAGTTTTTGACTGAAATTTTCATGTCCAAATTCTCCAAAAATTTTGCTTTATCTCACTCACTCAAATCACTTTCCATCTTCATCAATTTTTATACCTCCATTTCCAAAGCTCCTTTTCTTCATCACAATTGTAGATAGTTAAAGAAAATTCTTCAAATGACTTCAAGAGGTAATGCTCTCTTCTAGCTCCATAATTCAATTTAATGAGTTTAATTGATAATTTAGAGGTTTAATTGATGAAAGAAAGTTAAATTAGAAGTAAATCCTTGAAAATTTTGAATTTTTTGAAATTAGAAGTAAATCCTTGAGAATTTTGAATTTTTGTGACTGGATAGAATTTTATAGCTGGGTTTTTATGCCCTTAGATTTGGAATTTGAAGATTCTTTAAACATAAAAGTTAGGATTTGTGGTAAGAGACCTTACTGAATTTTGTAATTTTGAGAATTTTAAAGTCTGATTCAGGAGAAACTCAAAACAAGAAAAATCTTCTTCTACATCTTAACTAAAATCTTCTAAAAACATAATAGAAATTAAATATCTACACAAGGATTTATAAGCAAAATAGTGTGGAGTGTTCAAGTAGAAGTTGCAAAAGAGATTATAGATTTCAAGTTTGTATTCAAAACCTCACTATAAATTATATACAATCTAGAAAATCTGATTTTTAAATATGTAAGAAATTCAGATGTCTAGTTTAAGTAGAAAAAAAAATTGAAGAAAATGGATAGATATAAGTTGAGATATGAATAAAAGAAGCAGGGCTGCCAAAAATCAAGAGTTAAGAATCAAAGGGTTTTACAAAATTAACTTTAGAATTGTATAATTGAGTATTGGCTTAGTGCTAAAATATATTCTATTTATATTATAGCTCCAAGAAGAAAAAATAAAAAAGAAAAGTAGAGTGAGGAGTCAGATCATCCATTTTGTCTTTGCTAAGAGAAGAAGTTACTTCTTTATTTTGTATTTTTAGAGGTGAGTAACATATATATATTATCTTACTTGTGTTTAAACTCAAATTAATTTTTTATAAATATTACCACATTGCTCATTGATGGCCAAAAAATCCTAGTTATACATTGTTCATTGTTGCTCCTAAATGAGTGCCAGACCCTAATTATTTATTTTTTATTCATTTATCTGTTTAATTGTTTCATCAACATTCTTTTTCTATTTTGTTACATATTTGATATAATTAATATTGACATCTCTTGTATACTATATACCTATTAAATAACCCTTGAAATCAATTGTAAATTATTATTCATTGTATATGAAATTCGAATGTTAGCAATAATGGAACTACTCATCCGATGGAGTAGATATAAAATCATTAGACTTGTACATAAGATTACATTGTCATCCCCAACTAGGAGAGGGGTAAAGTACTAGCTATGCAATCTGATCAATCTTATGACTTTATTGACAGGCATGCTACCGGACTGCAGCCTTTGCCAAATTTATCAGTAGCTATTACTAACGATTACTAAAACATTGATTCATTGATGTTGTATAACTTTAAAACTTATATTCAATATTTCCCAACTTGGTTATTTATTCATTATATTCATATTTATCGAATCTTCAATTATTTTGATATATTGTTATTCTTAAACCTTCCTTGTGAGAACCAAGACTTACGAGTAAGGTTATATATATATATATATATATATATGTTATTCACTGAGTTTTGTCTCACCTCCTTTAGTGGTTGTTTTTCTTTTTCAGGAGATCAATAGATAAACGTGATTCCAGCTACAGTCTTCCTCTACTATAAACCACATTTATCTATCTATTACCTCAACTTTTGGTATTGAACTCAGTAGAAACTCCATGATTTTTATTTAAAGAATATGAGTTGTATATATAATAGAAAATAATAGTTGTATAATTAATTCCAGTATACTAAAATGTGAGAACTTAATTTAATTTACCTATATGAAAATGTGGGTGTTGTATTGATAATTATTGAAGTGCCTTGTATATTGAATTGTTAAAATGGAGTAGAGAATATAAGTAGAACTTTTGGGAGTGTTGTTTTCTATATATTTAATTTATATTGAAGGGAGGGACAAATAAGTACCGTGAATAGAGTAGAAAATCCAAAGGAAACATTGTCGTTTTTTCGTAAAATTTGTATATAGGGGTTCTACGGGTATAAGGTGCCTTACACTTTCCTATACCTTAGGACCATCATATCTCCTAAAGTGGGGGATGTGACAATATTGTCTCGATAAATTATTCATCAGACTTTAATAATTTATTTTAATTTAAATTAATTAATCTACTTAATTTTTAACTACCGCCTCAAATGATTTACTCCACAGTAATTTAACTTTTGGTATCTAAATTTCATAAATATCATTCAAATAATTTCTATAATCATTCTAAATTAATAATATCAATTTATCTTAATTTATAAACTTAATTTAAATACAGTTATCGATTATTCACTGCTTAATTATTCTAATCCTAGTGTTAATACTCAATATTTTTCATAAATTTATCTCCAATAATACTCCAAATATTTTGAACTAAATTTTAGAATAATTTAAAATCCACTTATTCGCAATTGTCTAAAAAATACACATGTCTCATTTTTCAGTCCCAACTCTAGTCATTAATCGAGACACACTTGGTACCATCAAAAAGCTGGTGTTGAAGGGAGTCTGATGGAAGAAAAATTGCCAGGAAAGGAGCATTGGTTTAGCCAAAAAAAGCTCGAAAGTTCATCGGAGGCAGGCCAGTCGGACGACAAGTGAGCCGCCATCCAGTGGCCATTTTTGGCGAGCTTTGGTTGGTAGCTAGATCAACGGTTGGTCTTCACTCCTATCTAATGCGTGTCACCATCCGGTCACCGGACGACGTGGTTTTGGTGACAATTCTTCTTCTTCTCTTTCTCTATATTTCTGTTTTTTACCTCTGTCTTTGTTCCTCCCTCCAGCCATATATAACAATAATAATAATAATAATAATAATAATAATAATAATAAATTTAAAAAGATTATAAAATATTCCTTTAGAATAATTCCAGAAGTTTCCTCCAAAATAATAATAATAGTTATATAATATTTAAATATTAATTAAATAATAAATTTATAAATAATAATTTAGTTAAAATATTTATATAAAAAAAATAATTAGACAAATTAATAATTAATAATTTAAAATAGTTAGTAAATAATTTTAAAATTACATATTATCAATATATAATAAAATTAATTCAATAATTTATAACACTTTAAATTTAAAATCAAATTGAAAAATATATTTTCCTTTTCTTTTAATAATTATATCTTTAGAATAAAATAATACAAATCCATAAATATTTTTATATTCATTAATTATTCTTAAAATATTATTATTTCTCGATGAAATATGATTTTAAAAATAATTAAAAAATTTGGATTCTATATATAGCATCATCAAATTATTTACCTATATATTTTATATATTTATGCTACTTGACTAGTCTAATAATTAAAAAGTATATAACTTATGAATTAAGTGAATGAGTATTATATTTTATTATTAAAAATAATAATAATAATTTTTGTAATAAAAAGTAACTTTTATTAAAAATTAAAAATGCAATTAAATATATAATTTGTTTTCCTTGTAGAAATATTTAAAGTGCATATATAAGAAAATTAAAAATATGTGTATTTTAGTTAAATTGAATTGTCAAAAAGATTATAGAAGTGTCAAAACATATATTTTGGCATGCCAAAATTGTTAGGCTAATAATAATAATAATAATAAATTTTTCGAGTCTATTAATCGAGCTGTGCGCTAGTCTATTCCCGAGTTTAATAGAACCGCTCTTAGTTTTGCTCAAGTTCGACTCGTTTATTCATCGAGTCTCGAAGTAAGACTCAAACTTAGTTCGTTTATAAAATGAACTAAATGCGAACGAGCTTTTATTGAGTCGAACATTAAACTGCTCGTGAACTACATGGCTTATTTGCGCTCTTAATTTTGAGTTCCTAATCAAAATGGTGGCCATATAATATCCCTAATGGCTATGAAAGTCGCTTTGGCAACCAAGAGTGGGGTGAATTGATTGGAATGACAAATTAAGGGCAAATTAAAAATTAATATGATGAAGGAAGGAAGAGAAAAATCAAACACAAGAATTTTATAGTGGTTCGGCCAACATTTGCCTACATCCACTCCTCAAGATCACACTTGAGTATTTTACTTAATCCTTTTGCTGGTACAAGATCAAACCCAAGTGTTTATACTCACACTTAAATCTTACAAAGTATTTTCAAAGGCTCACACTTTAAGCCTTCACAAGTGTTTTATCAAAGGCTCACTCAAACCTATATAAGTATTTTACTAAGGCTCACACTCAAACCCTTAAGAATAACAAGAGATGAGAAGAAGCAAAATTCCCTTTAACTTTTTTCCAACTGTCAAATAATCAATGAATCTTAACCAACTCAAAGATTTACAACTATTAGCTCACAAAAAAGGTTCTATACTAAATAAGTTTTTCAAGCCATAAATACAAATGATTTGATGCAATAGCTCAATAATAAGTTTTCAATTGTTATTCTCTTCTTTTTAAACTTTCCACCAACTCATATTTATAGTTATGGATGAAATATAGTCGTTATGCCTCTTAAATACCTTTTGACAGCTTTTCCAACAATAAGTTTTTACGTCTGAATTTTCAGAGTACCACTCGCTACATGCTTAGTAGCAGGCACTATATTCTTAGTAGTGGCTGATACTTTCCTACAACCTGCAACTTGAATTATAATTTGTTACATTTCTCAAATATGTTCCTCCTTAGCATATGCACTCTATCAAATTGTGTTAAACCTATAAATAATTATTGGTTATGATTTCTCATTCCTTAAATAACTTAAACAAATTTATTAGCATAATTAACACATTGATATGTTTTGTTATCATAAAAAATCAACATCAAACCCAAGGGGTCCAACAGTGTAATATCCTAGCATACTATAACTCTCATGCATGAATTTATTCTCAATATGTGGTCCTTTAGTCTTAAAATGGTGGAAAATAATTTTAGAGACACAGTTAGAAAGCAAACTTGAAACTTTTCCTGAAAGCGGCTGTATCAGGAACACTGCCGAGAAATTAGCACTCCGGTCAATGGAAGAATTTCTGAAGTTGATTTGAGGGTAAAAGATGACCATAATTTATTTCTAATTTTGGTAAAAAGAAAGAAGTGAAAATCATTTAGGAACACTGAAAAACTAAGTAATGGTATTTTTGTAAATAAAGGAAAATTCAAGGTGAATAGTGAAAAGTGGCCGGTCGGAATTACAGCATGACTCCATAACCATTTTTATAAATAAGTATAAATTAAAATAAGCATATTGACTCCCCACGCTGATATCTAAATCCTGACAGAATTGTCAGAATAAATTACAGAAGATTTAAGGATCAAAATATAAATGATGAAAGTTTGGGGATTTAGTTGTAATTGTACATTTGATTTTTCTTTAAAAATTGCCTTAGCCATTTTCGGCTATTCCATTTCCTTTTCTTCTTCTTAGTGCCGAAGCCATCTTTGCCATTTTCCATCTTCATCTTATCAATTTCCTTATAGATTTCTTTAGAAATTTGATAGAAAAGTAACAAATCAATCAAGTTTTATTCATTTCTTCCATTAGATTGCTTGGGAGGAATTTCAAGACGAAGATTTCAATCGTTAGAGGATTTTGAGGTAATGAGTTTATTTCTTGAGTTTGATTAATGATGTAGAGTTTATTTAGGTTCAATTGAATGGGTTTATGGTTATTTTGCTTTAATTTATCCAATTGAATGGAAATCCCCAAATTGTGTTGGTTATTTGAAGTTGTAAGATTTGATATGTTGAATTAGTGTTAGGAATTGTTAATTGAGTTGGTTATTTGAAGTTGTAAGATTTGATATGTTGAATTAGCGTTAGTAATTGTTAATTGATGTTAGAAATGGTTAATTGGATATGAATGGATAGCTAATTGATGGATAATCTGATGTAGAATTGGAGATTGCTCAAATTGGGTTTTCAAAGTAAGCAAAATTTGAGAATTTGGTGGAATTTGTGCAATTTGATTGTGCATTTGCTATTTGGAACATTAGGTGAGTTTACATTGCATCAAATAACATGTTTGTATTATTGATTTGATAACTGGAAACCTTTGGCAAAAATCCTATGTTGGCCGAACCCTAGTATGCCTAAATTGCCTTTGGAATTGTTTGATTTTCCTTGCAAATTTCATCCTAATATAATGTTGTTTAATCTTGTTTCTTGATACCTTTGCTTTGTTTGACAATGTGGTTTGTTGTTGCTTTGATTGGGCAAGCCAAATTTGCCACCAAACCTAACCTATTGACTTGCCATTGTATGCCCATCAAGTGTTTGATGAAATGCCTAGTTCATTTGCCTTTGGCCTATTGGTTTGCATGCCATAGGCCTACCAATTGAATGTCATTGTCGCCAGCGACATTAGCATGCCAATTGACCTACCATTTTCGGCCACCGAACCAACTTTTGTTTTATACCTTTCTTTATTGCTAAACCCTTTTATTATTGCTTGTACACTGTATTTAACATTTCCATTGATTATTTTGAATACTGTACTGATTAATAACAAACTGATTGTTATTGGACTAACTGGTATCTGGATGCCATTGTTGCTTATGTTATCCCTCGTTATTGACCCTAATATGGTTTGACAGAGCTACCGATTCGACAGGGTAGCTAGGAAATACTATTGACCTTGTGCACATTGTATTACTGTACCCTAACTAGGAGCGGTTATGGTCCTGGCCATAGGGCCTAATTAGCCTTATGCTTATATGATACTGGAGACCTACATTGTCCATATTGATTGACTGGAGATTGTATGATTTCTTTTCATACAGTCCATCCCATTATTTGTCTTTCCATATGTAACCGAGCTTATATGATATTTCTTTGGTTTGATTGTACCCTGCAGCCATTCTATATACTGTTATTCCTTTGACTGAAACCATTATTTATTTATGCCTATTATTATATATGATGCATGTAAATTCACTGAGTATCATTTATACTCACCCATTTCATTGTTTACCCCTTTCAGGAGAGGATTAGGTTGCAGGATCTAGTCTTCTGTCTCCCGTGGATTCCTGCTACAGACTGATTATGTATAGTTTTGAAACATTCTGTATATTTATTTTTGGTGTTCATTATCTAGCTTCTCCATAGGTACGTATGGGTTAGCTAGTAGATGAACATGTATATGATGATGATATATTTATATTGATGTGTTATATGTTGATGCATGCTATAATATGTAATGTTACAACCAATTGCAAAATGATGACAAGATAATCGACAGATTAACAGAATAAATAACAGGATAATATAATGGATGGTAATTATAATAAATGAATAATTACTTGAGGTCTATAGATTGTGCATATGGTACTTGGTTATACTGGTATCGATCACCATTGGCATTTCCCGTGCCCTAGGACCGTCGCGGTCCGAAAAATCGGGTCACGACAGAGGTGGTATCAGAGCCCTAGGTTTACAGAATGTGAATCTAGGTTACAGATGAATAGTGACTGAATTACAGAAGAATAGTGACTAGTTACAAAATGGGGTAGAATTAAGTATACCATGGAGCATAGGATTTCCTTTGTCGTCTATTGCTGTCATCGTCTATTATATGTTATTATTCTGTGTTTTTACTGTATTTTGAGACTGTTATCATTTTTCTCGATAGATTACAGAGATGTCTAATAGCAGAGACAGAGACACTAGGGAGGCTGAGGTTGACTCCAACAAGTCCTTAGTGAGGGAGATATCAGTATCAGAGGGTCCGTCTTGATCCCGACGGACTACAGAGAACACAGAAAGGGGAGATGACCCATAGAGGGTAGAGATGATGAGAGGTTTGATGGAGTTGAGGAGGGAGATGGCTGAGATTAGGAGGGAGAGATAGCAGGCACAGCCACCACCTACTCCTACAGTAGTACCTCCACCAGTAGTCACTGAGGTAGTGGCACTGGCTCCTATGCAGCCAGTGGGGGCTCAGAGGGAGCCAGCTGCACAGGGAGGCAAGCGAGAGATAGAGGAGGGTGGAGTTTCTATGTTTAGCTTTCTGAAGCTAAACTTACCAGAGTTCATAGGGGACAGAGGTACAAATCCTGTTGATTTTCTGGAGGAGGTGGAGAAGGTAGTTAGGAGACTACCTTGTTCTGAGTTGAGATCAGTAGAGTTGGTGGGTTTGTTACTTAAGGGTAAGGCTTGGACGTGGTTCTCGAGGCATATGGAGACCAGGCTATATAGAGAGCACCCATCCACTTGGGCAAAGTTCCGTCAGGGTCTAATTGATGAGTTCATCACTGAGGGTGTGAGGACCCATAATCTGGTGACATTTGAGCAGCTAGAGCAGGGGGACCGATCTATAGAGGAGTATGTAGAGGAGTTTATACGGCTGAGCAGATATGCTTCTCATATAGTACCTACTGAGGCAGATTTGATTAGCAGGTTTCAGAGGGGATTGCATGCTGCCTTGCATAATGCCTTGTTAGCCATAGAGTTTACTTCTTTGACCACAGTGATAGACAAGGCTACTCAGATGGAAGAAAAGTACAAGACAGAGATAGCCAAGAGAGAACAGAAGAGGAAGGGTGGCCCAGGATCACAGAGTAAGAGGGGGGAGAGCAGCTCCCATCCTAGGCAGGCAGAGTCAGTGCCCAGATTTGAGTAGAGATCTTCGGGTAGTAGTCAGAGGAGGAGACTTCAGAGTAGGGGTCAGCCAGTGTTTCAGTCAACGCCTGCTTACTCTCAGGGTTCCATGAGACCGATTACACAGGTACCCAGCATTCCTGTTAGGAGGCATGGAGGGGAGTGCTGGAGGCGGATAGGTGCATGTTTGAGGTGTGGCCAGCGAGGCCATTATATTAACACTTGTCCAGTGAGAGTTCAGCAGCCCTCAGTTACAATTTCTCAACTAGTGGTACAGGCTAGCTAGAATTTGAGTAGAGAGGCTGCAGCTAGAGGCAGAGGTAGGGGAGGTCAGTCTCCCAATGGTAGTCAGGCTCCAGCTAGTAGGGGCCATGACAAAGTATTCACGGTCAACACTCAGGATGCCCAGAGATCGGATAATGTTGTCACAGGTATTATTCTGGTTCAGAATGAGGTTGCAGATGCCTTATTTGATTCGGGTGCAACTCACTCTTTTATGTCACCACATTTTGCACCCAAATTGAATAAGGAAAGGAGGTTATTAGATGTTTCATTGTCTATTGCTACTCTTATGGGGGATTGTGTGGATGTTGTTCATTTCTATCCTGATTGCATTGTTGAGATTGATGATCATATTTTGCGTGCTAACTTGATTGAGTTGCCTGTGCTTGAGTTGGATGTGATACTGGGTATGGATTGGTTGACTAGAAACTGGGCAGTGATAGATTGTTATCAGAAGAGAGTTAGATTCTAGTCTGAGGGGCAACCAGAGTTTGAGTTTTAGGGTGAGATTCGAGAGTTTCGGGTTAACCTGATATCTGCTATCTAGGCTCGGAGGATGATTGGAAAAGGTTGTTCAGCCTATTTGGCTAATGTGGTGGATGTACAAAAGTCTTCTGTACAATTGGATCAGATACCGTTGATTCAGGAGTTTCCTAATGTATTTCCTGAGGAGTTGCCAGGATTGTCCCCTAGTAGGGAGATAGAGTTTGAGATAGAGGTACATGCAGGCACAGACCCGATATCCATTCCACCATACAGAATAGCTCTAGCAAAACTGAAGGAATTGAAGATACAGTTACAGGAGCTATTGGATAGAGGGTTTATCAGACCTATTAGTTCTCCATGGGGTGCACCAGTTCTGTTTGTGAGGAAGAAAGATAGCTCATTGAGGATGTGAATTGATTATAGGCAGCTGAACAAAGTCACAGTGAAGAATAAGTATCCATTGCCACGGATAGATGACTTATTTGATTAGCTGCAGGGTGCCAGCTATTTTTCTAAGATTGATTTGAGGTCTAGGTATCATCAGTTGAAGATCAGGAGTGGAGATATACCCAAGACTACTTTCAGAACCCGTTATGGTCGTTATGAGTTCCTGGTATTGCCATTCGGGTTGACCAATGCACTAGCGGCTTTCATGGATCTGATGAATAGGGTGTTTAGGTCGTATTTGGATAAGTTTGTCATCGTCTTCATTGATGACATCCTTATTTATTCCAGGAGTGAGGAGGAGCACAAGGAGTATTTGAGGATTGTGCTACAGACACTTTGGGAGCATCAACTGTACGTTAAATTATCCAAGTGTCAGTTCTGGTTGACTGAAGTGTGCTTTATGGGGTATGTTATCTGCAAGGATGGTATTATGGTGGATCCTCAGAAGGTTGAGGCAGTAGCTAATTGGCCCCAGCCTACAAGTGTTTCAGAGGTACCCAACTTTCTGGGTATGGCTGGATATTAGTGGAGGTTTGTGAAGGATTTCGCCCGTATTGTAGCTCCCTTGACTAGATTGATGAGGAAACATGAGCGATATGTCTGGACGAATGAGTGTGACCGTAGCTTTCAGACTCTGAAGTATTGCCTTACCAGTGCTCCGGTTTTGGCATTACCATTTGAGGGGGAGAAATTTACAATTTATTGTGATGCTTCGTGAATTGGCCTAGGGTATGTTCTGATGCAGATAGGTAGGGTAATTGCTTATGCTTCTCGTCAGTTAAAGAAGCATGAAACAAATTATCTGACTCATGATTTGGAGATGGCAGTAGTTATCTTTGCCTTGAAGATTTGGAGACACTACTTATATGGTCTAAATGTGATGATCATAAGAGTCTGCAGTATATATTTTAGCAGAAGGATCTGAATCTGAGGCAACGCAGATGGGTTAATTGTCTGAAGGATTATGACTGTGTGATTCTCTATCACCCAGGGAAGGCCAATGTAGTGGCGGATGCTTTAAGCAGGAAATCGATAGGTAGTCTTGCTCATATTGTGATTGGCAAGAGGCCTTGAGACAGTTGGCAGATGTGGGAGCAGAGTTGGATTTGGGTTCCCAGGATCGGAACCAGGCTCTGATAACCCAATTCTGGGCGAAGTCACTATTGATAGATAATATAAAAGTGGCTCAGGATAGGGATCCATATCTTCTGAAGCTGAAGGGAGAGGTTCAGAGTGTCAGGATGACTGAGTTCACTGTAGATGATGGGGTATTGAGATGTGGGAGACGTATCTATGTACCGAATTGTGATGAGCTACAAGATCGGATTATGCGAGAGGCTCACTATTCTGCTTACAGTATACATCCAGGGATTACCAAGATGTACCATGATCTCAGAGATGTTTATTAATGGCTAGGGATGAAGAAGGACGTAGCTCAGCTTGTATCTAAGTGCTTAGCCTGTCAGTAGGTTAAGTTTGAGCATCACAAGCCATCAGGGCTACTTCAGGAGATAGAGCTGCCAGAGTGGAAATGGGAACAGGTTACCATGGATTTTATAGTTGGTCTACCATGAACTTCGAGGGGTTATGATTCTATCTGGGTTATTGTTGACTGATTGACAAAGTCTGCATCTTTTATGGAGGTCAAGACCAGCTATTCAGCAGCTTAGTATGCACAGTTGTATGTAGATAAGATTGTGCGTCTTCATGGAGTTCCTTTAGTGATCATATTTGACAGGGATACACAGTTCACATCCCAGTTTTGGTAGAAATTTTAGGAGGCTATGGGTACCCAATTACAGTTCAGTACTGCTTTTCATCCGCAGACTGATGGGCAGTCAGAGAGGACTATCCAGACTTTGGAGGACATGCTCAGATTATGTGTTCTAGATTTCAAAGGTAATTGGGTTTATTATCTGCTACTGATAAAGTTCTCCTATAATAACAGTTATTACTCCTCGATTGGTATGGCTCCATTTGAAGTAATATATCGTAAAAAGTACAGATCTCCAGTGTGTTGGGTGGAGCCAGGAGAGAAGCAGCTAGAAGGACCAGAATTAATCAAGAGACTATGGAAAAAGTTCCTATGATCAGAGAGAAGATGAGGACTGCCTTTAGTAGGAAGAGTTATGTTGATCCTAAGAGGAAGGATGTAAAGTTTTCAGTTGGTGATCATGTCTTTCTAAAGGTCTCACCGATGAGGGAAGTTATGAGATTTGGGAGGAGGGGCAAGCTATCACCACGATTTATAGGCTCGTTTGAGATACTTGAGCAGATTGGCAATGTGGCCTATAGATTGGCTCTTCCACCCAGTATGAGCCACGTACATCCAGTCTTTCATATGTCTATGCTATGGAAGTATATATCGGATCCATCGCATATTTTGGAGGTTCAGGATGTGAATCTCAGTGATGATTTGTCCTATGAGGAGCTACATGTGGAGATTATTGATAGACAGGTCAAGAAGCTTCGAAACAAAGAGATCCCTATAGTAAAAGTGCGATGGAGGAACCAAACAATGGAAGAGTGCACATGGGAGAGCGAGCAGGAGATGCGGAGTAGATATCCATCCCTGTTCCATTATTGAGGTATGTCTTTTATTTAAATTTGAGGACGAATTTATTTGTAGGGGATAGAATGTAATACCCTAGCACATTATAACTCTCATGCATGAATTTATTCTCAGTATATAGTCCTTTAGTCTTGAAATGATAGGAAATAATTTTAGAGACATAGTTAAAAAGCAAACTTGAAACTTTTCCGGAAAGCGGTGGTGTCAGGAACACTGCCGAGAAATTAGCAGTCTGGTCAATGGAAGAATTTCTGAAGTTGATCTGGGGGTAAAAGATGAAACCATAATTTATGTCTAATTTTAGTAAAAAGAAAGAAGTGAAAATCATTTAGGAACATTGAAAAAGTAAGTAATGGCATTTTTATAAATAAAGGGAAATTCAAGGTGAATAGTAGAAAGTGATCGGTCGAGGTTACAGAATGACTCCAGAACTATTTTTATAAATAAGTATAAATTAAAATAAGCCTATTAACTAACCACACTGATATCTAAATCCTGACAGAATTGTCAAAATAAATTACATAAGATTTAAGGACCGAAGTATAAAGGATGGAAGTTTGGGGGTTTAGTTGTAATTGTGTATTTGATTTTTCTTTAAAAGTTGCCTTAGCCATTTTCGGATATTCCATTTCCTTTTCTTCTTCTTAGTGTCGAATCCATCTTTTCCATTTTCCATCTTCATCTTATCAATTTCCTTATAGATTTCTTTAGAAATTTGATAGAAAAGTAACAACTCAATCAAGCTTTCTTCATTTCTTCCATTAGATTGCTTGGAGGAGTGAAGGTTTAGGAGGAATTTCAAGAGCAAGATTTCATCCATTAGAGGATTTTGAGGTAATGAGTTTATTTCTTGAGTTTGATTAATGATTTAGAGTTTATTTAGGTTCAATTGAATGGGTTTATGGTTATTTTGCTTTAATTTATCCAATTGAATGGAAATCCCCAAATTGTGTTGTTTATTTGAAGTTGTAAGATTTGATATGTTGAATTAGTGTTAGGAATTGTTAATTGATGTTAGAAATGGTTAATTGGATATGAATGGATAACTAATTGATGGATAATTTGATGTAGAATTGGAGATTGCTCAAATTGGATTTTCAAAGTAAGCAAAATTTGAGAATTTGGTGCAATTTGATTGTGCATTGGCTATTTGGAACATTAGGTGAGTTTACATTGCATCAAATAACATGTTTGTATCATTGATTTGATAATTGGAAAATTTTGGCAAAAATCCTATATTGGCTGAACCCTAGTATGCTTAAATTGCCTTTGGAATTGTTTGATTTTCCTTGCCAATTTGATCCTAATTTAATGTTGTTTAATCTTATTTCTTGATATTCTTGCTTTGTTTGACAATGTGGTTTGTTGTTGCTTTAATTGGGCAAGCCAAAATTGCCACCAAACCTAACCTATTGACTTGCCATTGTATGCCCACCAAGTGTTCGATGAAATGCCTAGTTTATTTGCCTTTGGCCTATTAGTTTGCATGCCATAGACCTACCAATTGAATGTCATTGTCGCCAGCGACATTGGGATGCCAATTGACCTACCATTTTCGGCCACCGAACCAACTTTTGTTTTATATATTTCCTTATTGCTAAACCCTTTATTATTGCTTGTACATTGTATTTAATAGTGCCATTGATTATTTTGAATACTGTACTGATTGATACCGAAATGATTGTTATTAAACTGACTGTTATCTGGATGCCATTGTTGCTTATGGTATCCCTCGTTATTGACCCTAATATGGTTTGGAAGAGCTACCGATTCGACAGGGTAGCGGAGAAATACTATCAACCTTGTGCACATTGTATTACTGTATCCTAGCTAGGAGGGGTTATAATCTTGGCCATAGGGCCTGATAAGCCTTATGCTTATATGATACTGGAAACCTATATGGTCCATATTGACAGGCTGGAGATTGTATGATTTCTTTTCATACAGTCCATTCCATTATCTATCTTTTTATATGTAATCGAGCTTATATGATATTTCTTTGGTTTGACTGTACCTTGACAGCCATTCTGTATACTGTTATTCCTTTGACTGAAACCATTATTTATTTATGCCTATTATTATATATGATGCATTTAAATTCACTGAGTATCATTTATACTCACCCATTTCATTGTTTACCCCTTTCAGGAGAGGAGTAGGTTGCAGGATCCAGTCTTCTGTCTCCCGTGGATTCCTGCTACAGACTGATTATGTATATTTTTGATACATTCTGTATATTTATTTTTGGTGTTTATTATCTAGCTACTCCATGGGTATGTATGGGTTAGCTAGCAGATGGACATATATATGATTATGATATATTTATATTGATGTGTTATATATTGATGCATGTTATAATATGTAATGTTACAGCCAATTGCAGAATGATGACAGGATAATGGACAGATTAACAGAATGAATAACAGGATAACATAATGGATGACAACTATAATAAATTAATAATTACTTGAGATTTATAGATTATGCATATGGTACTGGGTTCTACGGATGCCGGTCACCATTGGCATTTCCTATGCCCTAGGACCGTCGCGGTCCAGAAAACCGGATTGTAACAAACAATCTATAACACATAAGTTTTCCTAATGGCACAGCTCCTCTAATGTTAAATAAGCATGTTGCTTTTCTCCTTCCTCCTTTTCATCAGTTAAACAAAGATGAAACTCATAATAAACTATTCTTCTGTGATATAGAGTTCAGGAAGCCCAATCCTCCTTTTTGTTAGGTTGATATTTTATCTATTTAATTAGGGACAATATTAAATAATTTATACTTATTTTAATTCTTTTTAACCCATTATAGCTAGTTAATGTAAGTTTTAGATGAATTTAAGTACTAGGAAGTAGAGTTTAGTTTTA
>CANXYC012578630.1:0-117549 GCA_948193065.1 Aleurites moluccanus | reverse complement strand
ATATATATATATATATATATAAGTTCTATCTTCTAATGAAAGTTCATGTATTTTAGATTTTAATTATTATTTAGATAATGTTGATCTAGCATTCTTTTGCCATTTTAATAATTGATTATTTCATGTAAAAAACAAAAATCTATAAATGTTACTGTCATACTATTTAGGAAAAAAATATATAAAAAACATCATGTAATTTCACATTTTAATTTTATTAATGAAACTTTAAAACCTATAATTTAAATTGTTAATTTATTTATTCAAAACATTGTACAGCATCTAATTAAATATTAATTTTTAGAGTATATGACAATATAAGTAAATTTATTTTAAACCCTTAGATTCGATTCTCAGGATAACATTCAAAATATCATATCTGAATATATAAATTGAGTGTGAGATTCATCTAAAAAGGAGATATAAAATCGATTGACATATAAACTAACTGAAAAATACTTTTCAACAATTAAGAAAAATGTCTTAAAATGAAAAATATATTCCCTTTAAAATATATAGTATATTTTGATTTTTTGGAGGAAACTTTAAGACAATGGATTTGAATTCCCGGGCAACTGATTATAGTTATTAAATTTTCAGTTTTTTTCCACTAATCGGAAAAGTCTTTCAGACTAATCACTAAATTTTTGCAAATCTTTCACCGACTGATCAGGGGACCATATTGTTACCGAATCGACACACGTGGCATCCTAATCAGCAAGCGTTGTTGACTTAGATTGCCACATGGCCAAAAAATAACATGTTAGCTAACATGTAAGCAAGCCTTTTAGTGGATTTTGGGCCCGTTCCTTATCAAAAAATTATTATTTTTTGTTTTACCTCATCTTTTTTTTTTTTGTTTTTTCCTTCGTTCTCTCTATTTCCACCACAACCACCTCTTTCTATCACCACGTTCCTCTTCCATTTTGTTACCATTGTTACCATCATCAGTTTGATTGAATCCTCATGAGCTTCAAATCGTGAATAATGGATTGAACCCTCTTATCTTTCTTGTTGAATGCCTAATACATGACTTAGAGTAGTTATTCTCCTCAATAGTGGTGTCGATAGCAGCACTATTCTCTGCCTATTGCATGTCGTTGGCCACCGCTACACCCTTCTACCTCAAAATCTTGTTTCAAGTACTCCATCTCTATGTTTGGAAGTGTAAATTTTGACCCTAATTTTGGATTAGGGTTGCTATCAGTTTGGAGGGTAAATGAGAGAACTTTTGATCATAATGCCCATGGGAAGATGATGTGAAGTATACCAATTTGAAGATGATTTGAGCTCATTTCATTTTATTAAAGAAATTATTTTTGTTTGCAGTATTGGTGGCTCTCTATTCTCTCTCTAGTTTTCTCTGCAAATTTTATGGCACTTTCCCAGTAACCAAACTAGGGATTCCGATGAAACTTAACAAGAATTGAACAGATAAATGCTAGAGATCTGTAGCTAGTATGAAAGAGATATTTTTAGATGTATAATTGATAACCCTAATTTGATCTTCTTGGTGTCCTAGTTGAACGCCAAAACCAAAATTGTCCAATCGAATGCCCTAGTTGTGGTTGCCCCTTTTCTCAATCCATTTGATATCTTGGCTCGAAGCATTCTCTACCAGCTGCTCACTCTTTAATCTACACTCTTTCTCTAGCATCATGTAGCAGAGAGGTGGTTGCTCATGGGTTTCCTTCTATTGGATTTCTTGAAAGACAATGAGTTTTTCTAATTACTTGTTTCATTTGTGTTTAATTAGTTCTAAAAATAGATTAATTAATTTAAGTAAAATAAAGATTAATTTTCTTAGATTCATAAAACAAGGGCGAGAGATATTAGATTAATTGGTGGGATTTGTTGCTGGGTTTGGTTACATTTCCTCCTAAAGAGAGGAGAGAAACATAAAGAGAGTGCGAAAAGGAGAGATCGAGTGTAGTGAAAATTTGATCTTCCCCTTACTTTTTTTTAGCCCTAACTTTCAATGAATTCAGAACAAATCATTCTGTAACCCTAACTTAGCCTAAGACAGATCGAGAGAACAAAAGAGAAAGGAGAAAGGAACATTAGGTGAAGTGACATCTAATATGTCATTTTTTGCCACATGGTAATCTAAGTCAGCAACGCCTGCTAACTATAATGCCACGTATGCTGATTCGGTAACGATATGGTCCAGTGATGAAAGATTTGCAAAAATTTAGTAATTAATTTGAAAGATTTTTTGATGGTAATCAAATTAGAAATAATCTGAAAGTTTAGTAACTATTGAGGTCATTTACCCCTGAATTCCCTGAAAATAAAATATTTGGAGTAATACTTTAGTTTTAATAGATAAATTTTGCTAAATAAATTTAATTAGAAGTAAATTATTGATTCAAACACTAAATTTACGTGGAAAAAAAAAATTCTTAGAATTCCTATAGTAAAATAACAAAAAAAAAAAAAAAAAACAAAGGTATAAATAAGTCTCCAAACTATATTATTTTATTCATTTAATTCTTTTACTTTTTTATGATTCAAATAAGTCCCTAAATTTTTTAATTTAACTCAAATAAGTCCTTAAACATTTTATTTTGACTCAAATAAGCTCAATTTGAGCCAAATTAAAAAATTTAGAGATTTACTTATATCTTTGCCTTTTTTTTTTTCATTTAATTTTATCTATTTTATTATTTATATTTTTATAAATTTTTCATTATATAATATATATTTTTTCTATTTTAATTTAACAAATAAACAGATTATATTTTATATTTTAATTTAATAAATAAACACATTTAAAATACATACAGTAAAACCTCTATAAATTAATACTCGATAAATTAATAACCTCTATTATATAATAATTTTCTCCGATCCCGACTTGAGTTAGTGGACTCAATTAATAATTTTGATAAATTAAGAAGATAATATTTTTTTAAAAATTCAAAAATAATTACATGGTCCCATTTATATTATAATATCATTAATAATTTATTAATATTATATATATAATAGACTATAATATTTTATTAAAATATGAGTCTATTTTTTTTTTCTTAAAATTTAAATTTAATTAGATCTAATTTCTAATTTTTTAATTGTATTTATAAATTTTAAGATTGAACTCTCGAATTGTAATTAAAACTTATGAAGTATTGTTGATATTTTGAATGAGTTTTCATCTCTAATTTTGCTTGATTGTATTTGATAATGTATTTTGACTAACTTTCAAATGAAATATGTCAGAAATCAATTATTGCAATTTTTTTTTAGTGCATGTGAAATACTTTTTACTGTACTTACATAATATCTTACGCATCTTGCAATTTTTTTTTAGCGCATGTGGAATGCTCTTTACTATACTTATATAATATTTTACGCATTTTATCTGTTATGATTGATTTTTGAATACTTTTTAAATGGAAAATCATTGGAACTATAAATTACATAAAATGTCATTTTAAGTGATTTATATAAAAATAAAAATTATTTTAAATCTAAATAATTAAACTCACATATATTTTTTTTCCTTCATTTAATTTATATTCAATTGATAACATATTTTTTTTCATTTTAATTAATTCATATTCAATTTATCACATTTTTTTTAAATTCATTTAACTTATACTAAATTTATTACAAAATGTGTAAAACACAATAATTTTTTAGTTGATTAAATATTATTGAATTATAAATGCTCTCTTTAAATTAATAAATTATTAATTTATTGATTCATTAATACCTCTTTTAATTAAGGGAATTTACTAGTCCCAACATTATTAATTTATAAAGATTATACTGTATCTTATATTTTATATAAAATTTCAAAAACTTTCAAAACATTATATTTTATACTTTAATAAATAAAAAATTTTATAATTTTTTATTATCAAATATCATTTAATTTAAAATTTTAATTAATATTTAAATAAAATGAAATTAACTCTAAAATATTAATCTAGTTGATAAATGAGTTTGCTAATTTTCTTATTAATTTAGATTTAATTATTAAGATTATACTATGCATGAGTTTTTTTCTTATTTAAAAATTTAATTAGAATAGAATTGTGAACTTAGTACGATGCGATAAAATTACCCATGATACTATTTATTATTAAATAGATAAATAAAATATGAAATATAATTTTTTAATTAAATTAACCTAGACAAATATACTTTTTTTTTTCTATTTTTGTTATTTTAGTGTATGAATTCTAAGAATCGGGGATGTATAAATAAATAAAATATAAATACATCCCCAATTTTTGTTATATATATATATATATATATATTAAAATTGAAAAAAGTACATTTTAGTTCATAAGATTTGACCTAATTAATGTTTACATTCATGTTTTTTGAAAATCACATATTTTAATTTTTATATTTTTTATTCTGTAAACATTTTTGTCATTTCGTCCATTTTTTTCACTTTTTCGTTAAATATATACAAAAAAACTAAAATACCCTTCATCTTTCATTAAATTTCCCTTTCTACCATAGCAATAAAATTCAACACAACAAAACACAATAAAAAAGCATAGATTCATAGCAATAAAATCAAATTCAACCAAATCATTTAACATTTACAAAAGGAAAGAGATAAAAAAAGCATACTCATTAATAAAATTTTCTCCCTTTGTCATTGAAATAAAAATCCAGAAATTGAAAAAAAAAAAAGAAATAAGAAGAAAAAGAAAAAGAAAAGAATCGGAAATGAAGAAAAGAAAAATTTGATGGAGCTTGCTTGATTGAATGGAGAGATTCCATGGAGCTTGCTTGATTTGATGAAAATATGATAGAGATATATGGTTATGGTGGTGGGTTTAGATTTATTATGAGTTTTGATTTTTTAAAACTTTCATCCATGAAAAAAAAATAAAAAGAAGAAAAATCAAGATGAGAGGAGAAAGGAGAAAGGAGAAAAAAGGGGAAAGGAGAAAAGGAGGAAAGGGGAAGAGGTGATGGGTAGGGGTATTTTAGTTTTTAAGATTATTTTAATTTTTTAATTTTTTTAACAGAAAATTTAGAAAAAATCGAACAGAAGGACTCAAACGTTGACGAAATCAAAATATAGGGATTAAAATGTTTGATTTTCAAAAAACAGGAATGTAAACGTTAATTAAGTCAATCCTTAGGAACTAAAATGTATTTTTCCCTTTAAAATTTCCAAAATCTAGCCAGAATGTATTGCAACA
Organism: Aleurites moluccanus; assembly: GCA_948193065.1. NCBI lineage: Eukaryota > Viridiplantae > Streptophyta > Magnoliopsida > Malpighiales > Euphorbiaceae > Aleurites > Aleurites moluccanus. The sequence continues at coordinate 112,378 of CANXYC012578630.1, read as the reverse complement.
AAGGGTAATTATCGTATATAGGACCACCTAGGAGTGACATCGATTTAGTTTGATAAATTGTTATCAAATCAAATCAATATTTTCAGTTTAAAAAATTTTCAAACTAAATGATCATTATGGTCAAATTATCGGTTTAATTTGATTTGAATATCTTCAGTTTGATAAAGTATCAGTAATTAAAAAAATTTTAAAAATAGTTTAATATTGTAAAGCCTAAAACTTATTTATTTCATTAATTAACACATTCAAAATTTGTATTTTTTTCAAAAATTATACTTTTTTATTTATATTTAGTTAATTTTTATGAAAGGTATTTTTTAAAAAAATTTAAATTACTATTAGGTTAAAAAAATATGTGGTTGTATATAAAATAAATTCAAATATATTTAAGGGTTACTTACAATAATACCCCTATATTTTTTCATATTATATTAATACGTCTATCTGCTTTTAAAATTATATTAAAATACCCATGTATTTTGATTCCGTTAAAATTTGAGATCTTTCTGTTAAAAAATCCGTTAAATCAATATAAAAAGTCCATAATACCTTTCATTTTAATTTTCACTCTGATACTACTCCTTTAATTTCATTCACTTTCCAATCTTTAATTTTACTCATTTCCTAACCTGGTACCACTACCACCACCATCATCACTGTCCACCACCACTATCTACCATCACCGCCACTATCTATCGCCATTATCCACTATCAAAGTTTTCATTACCAAAGTAAATTTAAAAAGAAAAAAAAAACTAAAAATTCAAAAAAATTTACACAGAAAGAAATTCCATGTTTTTGGGTGAATTTCCCCAGCAAATGTAATACCTAATCACATCGACTCCAATTTTCTGCATTTTAGCGATACAACACAAAAATTATCAAGAGTAGGATCAAAATCGCACAAGCAAGTAAACAATATTCGTATAAAAAGAGAAGGATGCTGGTTATCTTGGGGCAAGATTGAACTGATAGACAAGATTGATCTTCTTTCGAAGTTCAATACCTTTATCAGTCTGGAAGAATCGGTGCATGAGATCCAAATTAGCTTGGAATTTGAGCTCAGTAGCCATTGATCTTTCTAAGATTCGTCGACTGACTTGGTAATTTTATGTTAAATGCTAAGTAGAGGACAATACAAAACAGAAGAGCAGAGTACACTAACAGAGAAATTGCCCATAAAATCAACACTCAAATTTGGAAAGTTCTTGGTTTTTGATCCTAAAATTCCAATAACTCCAAAAGAAGAACAAAACTCAAAAACCCCTTTGAGAGATGGGTCGATGACAGGAAGGTGGAGTTGCTGTGGTTTAGTTTTGAAGATCCATAAATCGAAAACTTAATTGCAACAACGGTGACGATTCGATGAAGATAAACTCAATAGCAGCGATAGCGGCGGTTCGATGATTTGGTGATTTGTAGCAGCGATAACTATTCGAGATGAATAATTTATAGAGTTTTCTAAGTCTCAGTTTCTAGAGCATAAAGAGAAGACAGCTTGAGGCACTCTACTCTAGAGAGTGTCCTCCAACTCTTTCCTAAGCGCTGCCGCCTCCAATAGCACTACCCTGATGGAGCTCAGATCAAATCCATCCACCATCGGATCCTTTGCTAACGCCAGCATTAACGACGATACCATCAAATTCTTCGTTGTGGTGGTGATTGCTCTAATCATGGAAGCACCCATTAAAGAGAAGACAAATTCAAATAATTTTGAAGAAGAATCATAATGGAATTAAAAAATAGAAAGAAAAAGAAAAAAAAAAGAAGAAGATGAAATTACTAGAATTAATGGAATTAAAGAACATAAAGAAAAAAAGAAAAAGAAAAAGAAGATGAAATTTATAGGGAATAATTAAAGGAAAAGCTACTTTGGACATTATAAAAAAAATTTTATTGAAAAGTTGACTTTTATAGGGCTAACCGACAAAAAAGGAAACGGAAGGACGTCTTTATTTAACGGAAACAAAATACAGGAGAATTTTAATATACTTTTAAAAATAGAGAGACATATTAGAATAATATGAAAAAATACATAGGTGTCATTATAATTAATCATATATTTAATTGTAATAATAATAAAAAATATATATATATAACTTCAGTTTAATTTGATTTGAAATTAAAAGAAAAAATTTCCAAACTATAAATCAAACTAAAATTTTCAATTGACTTTATTTTTCAAATTAAATCAATTATGAGAACATTAATTTTAATTTAATTTAATTTAATTAATTCGTTGGTTTGATTTCTGCCCTTAGCCACCACGCCTTGGATGCCAGACAAGTGAACTCTGTTGATAGAGACGAATAAAGGGTATTTCAGTAAATATAATCAGAAATTCAGAAATGAAAAAAGCGGCAAATTTGGTAACTCTATCCATCAAAAGAGGGAGACGGGCTGGCAATTTGCATTTCTGTTCCCCTCCTCACACTTTTCTCATTGTCTTCACTCTCTCTTTACTCTAATTATTTGGTAAAATCCTCAAAACCCTTACCTTTTCTGTTTGGACTTCAATTTCAGTGTCTCTCTAATCTTCATCTGCTCACTCAGGTCTGTCAAGCTGCTGTTTTTTTTATATTTTATTTATGGATATGTTTTTCACAATTTCTCAACTTTTGTTCTATCTAACGATTTAAATAGTTTGCTGGTATGAATTTGTAAATCTATTGGGAATTGGGAGTTTCAAGCATAGATCCCTTGGTGTCTAAATAAAATTGTTCGCTTTCCCATTTAAAATCTACAAAAATTACAACTTTGGAATAGATAGGCATAAAAAGGATGTAATTTGGATGTCTGCATTTCTTACAAGCTAAAACCAGGAGTTGATGATTACGGGTCAGTGAAGTTGCCTCATATTTTTGTTTTATTCGTTGATTGCTGATTTTATTTCAAACTTCATGAGCTACCAAGTTGGACTCTTTCTGTTGCAATTCATCTAAACATTAATTCTTCTTATTTGTTGTTAATCTGGTTTAGCTTTTTGTCTTTCTGAAACATTTCAAAATTGTTATTAGCCTTACTTCTAATAATTTAATGACACTAGTTGAGGATCATCTGAATCATGGACAAATCTGATTTAGTCACTTCAGATCCTTTCCCCATCATTATCATTTTGATATCCGATAATCCTATTTTATCGATTTCACTAATTTGTCTGAAAATAATCCTCTAGTTTATATAAATCTAGTCACCATCTTCAAGATAGTGGAGACTTGATTAGTTACAATGGAAGGACTGAATCTTGATATGAATCTAATTGCTAGTGACAAGCTCATCGCTTTATGCTATGATTTAGTGTCAAGTTAATGACAAAAAAGTTGTTAATTGCAGAGATGGACCGGGGTGTCAACCTAGTGCTGAAAATGATTGAACAAGATGGTGCATCTCTAACCAATAAAGCTGAAATGTGTAAACAGACTAGACCAGATTTGATTGTTGAGATTGAGGAATTCTACTGTTTGTATCGATCATTGGCTGAGCGGTATGATAATTTGAATGCAGAGTTATCCAAGAGTTTACCACCAGAGTTCCAAATGCAGAATGCTGGCAGTGCGCCTGACACTCCAATGCTGACTCCCGATCAAAAGCTGGGTTCAATCATGACTAGTCATGTTGTTGAATATGTGAGCTCTGGTGGTGCTAGTTCTGATCTTTCATTGAAGGATGGCTCTGACTCATCATCATCATCACCAGATTCTGAATCAGAATCTTTCAATTCCTCTGGCGATGCCTACTATAGCCTCCCAATAAACACTGATCACAAGGGCCTGCACAAGAAGATTATTGAGTTTGGGACTACTCTTCCAAGCATCGAAGATAAGCTTAACATGGATGCGGAAGAAAATGGAAATGGTGTGTTGAATGTGGAAGAAAATGAAAATTATAAAGCAATGCTCAGTAAGATTATCAAGTATGAGGAAGAGCTAGAAGTTTCAAATCTAAAATTGCAGCTTTCAGAAGATGAAGTTACAAGGTTGAAAAATGAGCTTGCAAAAAGTGAATATTTCATGGTACTTGCAGAATCTTTGCAGACTCAGCTTGAATCAGCACATGAAGATATCGAAATGAGGGAGGCTGATCTTGAAGCAGAGAGAATAAGAGTAATGGAGCTGCAAAACCAAATAGCTGATGGTGCACGTGAATTGCAAGGTCAGCTGAAATTGGCTCAGGAAGAAAATATCATGTTAAAGGCCAAGCTTGATTCAGAGAATCAGCTGGTTTTAGACTTGCAGGACAGAATTGTCCAGTGCGAAAATGATTTATCCGATAGCGATGATGAGATCAAAGCATTAAAACTTACACTAATTAATGCCGAGGAAACTTTCTTGGTTGAGAAAACAAATCTAGAATCTTATATATCTAGTTTGTCAGCGAAAGAGAACTTGTTGGAGGCAATGCTCAGAGATTGGGAATGACAAGGAAATTCCATTGAGGATAAATTAAGGCAATGCCAAACTGAGAAAATGGAATTGCAACTTGTACATGACACCCAAAGCATAGGATTTCAAGCAGAGATCTGTCAATTGAAGGTAGAACTTGGTGACAGAAGTGGACAAATGGAAATTCTGAATAAAAACTTTGACAACCTTAAATTCAAGTATGATATGCTTGTGGCAGAGAAAGATGGGATGAATGCTAAGGTAAACACTCTTATTGCAGAAGTGAGTTCAAGAGACAATCAAATTGGGCAAATGGAGGAGCATCTTCAGTGCATGCGTAAGGAAAATGAGGAACTAATTGCTGGGTCTGAAAATGAGCAAAAGCTAGTACATGAATTAAGATTGAGAATAGTGGAGCTGGAGAAGGAGGTGGACAGGCAGAGAGATGAGCTTTCTGCTAGGGCTGATGAGAAAAGGGAAGCAATAAGGCAGCTTTGTATCTCCTTGGATCATTATAGAAATGATTATAAAGAGCTTTGTCAAGCATTTATTCAGCACAAGGGGCATGCAGTTATGGCTTCCTGAGGTCTCATAGTTGTATAATTGGACCAGTAAGGTTTATATGGCTCATTTAAATGTTTTCATTATGTTTTGTATGTGTATTAAAACAATTACTGTTTGTTGTGCAACTCCTTTTCTTTCTGGAAAGTTTTGGATTTCAAAAGATGGTATTTTAGCTGGTGATAATTGATAGCCGTTATTGAAATTCCAATTATTTATGCCTTGTAGTTGAGTCTTGCAGATGAAAATGAAATGACTTGAGAAAAATGTGGCCTTTTCTTATCTATACAATTACAAAGATCCAAATAGACCAAGAGTGATTGGTTATTTGTTTATTGTGAGTGAATTGGTTAGTTATGTGATATCTAACTGATTAATGGCAGTCAATGGATGAACAGAGAATGCGTCATCTACAAAATGTTGAATTCTGTATGAATAATGAGACTAATTGCCAGACTTTATGAGAATGCAGGGCTACAGTGAAATCCCATCAATGAGGGGATAATGATACAAGTATGTGATCGGTATATGAAGTCATTTCATTGCTTTCCATTTGATTGTATAATGCTCTACTTTTAACTCCATAGCAGGTAGGCCAAGGATATCATAAAATCCTGATCTCTGAGCCTTTCAACTACTCTCCGCTGCAATTTGTAAGCATCGTCAGTTTCTATCTCCTCTCCATCAATAAATCATACCAAGAAAGCGGTATGATATGCTCTCTATATATATATATATATAAACTTGTTAAATGTATATATATATATATATATATATATATATCAATTAGGTGGTCATTATCTAAAGAAAGATTAGTATAAGTGCAACTTGCTTAAAGAAAATCATTCTGGTACATGTCTACAGAAATCTGAATCATCTTCTATTGCAGAATAAAACTACATAAACTTGAAACTCGTTTGATTTAAACAAAGACCCACAAATTAACATCATGAATTTATTGAGACAAATGAAAGGTAGGTTGAACATTAACTATCCAATAAATTAAAGGACAGGGACTCTGTTGGCCACATATGGTCGCAGTATGACCCCACACCACATCAAATTCAAAATCAAAGGTTGGGTTTGGTTATCTCTTTAAATATTCGTAGTAAGTTTTATTATATAATTTCTTGGTGTTGTAGTGCCTATCTACCCCCTTGACTTTCTACGGTGGACCCTAAAATTGAATCATGTATCCAATAGAAAAATGCCACATCATCTTAGTGGGTCATAGAAAATTGAATCCAAAATTGAATGTGGGAAGTTCTTTGATGCTTTACAGCTGATACATACAATACAATTGCAAGGATGACATAGTGACACATGGCAGATAACAGCTGGTCGAGTATCAAATCCACGACTTTTCTTCCAAAGTTCCATTTATGTTGACTTTAACAACACACCCACATATACTTCTGAAGGTCTTGTTTTTGTGTGATATGATTTTAGTTTGTTCTTTTTAATTTGTCAAAAAATAAAGTAACTATATTTTTTTTTAACCAAGAAAATATCATATAATTCGTTTTAGGTGTGTAATTGAATAAAATTGTATTGACATAATTTTTAAAATAAATTTATAATATTAAATTTTAATAGTATTCGAACCCAACCTCACGTAAATAATAAGACAAAAACAAAAATTAGAAAAAGAAAACATCAAAGTAACGGTCCTGCAAGGGAAAAGGGGAGCACCACCATTTTATTTATAAAATATACTTTTTTTATTAAAAAAATAAAAATTTTGGTGGATTGAATTTGATAATAGTTATTATATTTTAAATGGTATGTTAAAATTTTTATTTTTTAAATTAATTTATTTTATTTTATCAGAATTTTTATTTTTTAATTAAAACAAGTAGGATAACACATAAGCAGAGCTTTAAATAGTAGTAGGCGCCGACTCCAACGCCCTTTAATCTGCCTTGCCCTGCCTCCGCCCTGAACAGAGCGGAACAGAATATATTCATTTTGCTGAACATCCTTTGGTCTCTGTAGAATAATAAACACTGGGTTTTCTTCCTTTGGCTTTTCATGGTCTGTGGTTGACTTAAATTTGCTTTCTTTTTTTTTTAATAAATAAAAAAAAAAAAGGAAAAGAAAAAGCCTTCCCATACACGAAAACACATATGACTCTCGCATTTATAGTCTTTAGCCTTTAACTTGAGTTATAGTTAGTTAATGCAGAGTTACGGGTTTGTTTTCTATCCTTGTCTTTGTGAGAGAACAACAACCAGAAGAGATCGATCAAAAGACAAAATTAAGAAAAGTACCAAAAAAAATACAGAGGCTCTTGATGAGTGAACTTTTGGTTGCGAAAAGAATTTTCATTTCCTCTGCCTCAGGTTCGTTGCTATTTCTCTCCCTTTGCATATCTCTCTCATATATGTATATACTTTTCCATTTTCAAAATTCTCCAAAATCTGGCATTATATATAGATTCTCTCTTGAATTCTCTGGATTTTGTGATTCAAGACTAAAGGGTATGTGGATCTTTATGTGATGTTAGATTTTGGTCCGATCTAATTGAGCTGCTTTACTTTCTTTTTTACTTGCTTCCATTTTATTTTATTAGCTCTAGTCTTCCATTTTTATTTATTATTTTATGCTGGCTACTTCTTCTATTATTGATGAGTTTGTTGTCTTGTTTCTCTTTTCTGTCGTTTTAATTTCCTTTATATATATATATATATTTGGCTTAAAATTTATTTATCTGAAGTTAAATTCCAACATCCTTTCTCTTTCTCAACTTTAAATTTTACATGCAATCTATTTGCTCTAATTTTAAAATTCTTGTTCAATTTATTTCTATTATCATTCATGTTCCTTATTACCAAAATATTCAATGTTTCAAGAATTGTTCTTGACATTAAATGACTTCCAAGAAAACTTTATAAATGAATAATATTTTTAAGTTTTATGCTTTTAGACATCAGTGAGAAGTTCATGTTCATAAATTTAGTGAAATTGCACAATTTAGCACTCTTCAATAATCCTTGTATTTGTAGGTATGCCTTCTAGAACTTAGCTCCTGTTAAGATTTTTCTTTTTTTGTTTTCACTATGCTCGTCAATTTTGTTTTCTTGAAGTTTGTCTTTTTCCGTTATGATATATGCCTATGTATTTATCTGTTTGCAGATGGTATAGCCTCAGTCTTGGTATTTATTTTAGCCATATCAGAAGCAGAGGCCAAAGCCAACACTTAGACAAGTAGTTGACTATAGTTGCATTTATTTAATTGGAAGAACATGGTCACTGGAACGAGTGCAAAGATTCGATTAGTTAGATGTCCAAAATGCCGGCAGATCCTTCCGGAGTTGCCAAATGTTCTTGTCTATGAATGTGGTGGCTGTGGCGTACATCTCCAAGGTAAGAGTCTTGTGACTTCATGCTATTAATTATAAATTTTTTTATGGGAAACAAGAATCGTATGTCATTTTAATGATGCATTCAGGAAGTAAATTCCAACTGAAGAGGTATTCATCTTAGGGATTCTACAACTGAAAATGGGATTGTTTAGTAATAAGTCTCTTGTAAACTTTTCCCATTAAATTCTCAACTGAGATCAAGTTAAGAAATGTGATTACTCTCCTAGAATTGGTTAATTTTGGACAGTTGATGGAGTTTTGAATAATGGTCAACTTCTTACTGTCTTTATCTTTACCTATAGTAGACTATCCTTGCAATCTTTATAATGGTTTGATTTTACTACTTCTCCTGTTATCCCAGTGATTAGTTTCCTCAACTCTCTGCACTTGTTTAATTGAAATTGCTACCGATCCTTGTAATCTGCAGTTGTTAATCAGTTTTCTTTCAATCCTCTATCCTCATGCAGCAAAAATTCGAAAGGAAAATGCCAAAAGCACAACAGTTGGCGTACCTGAAACAGATGTTGCTGAGAATAAATTGGATCACGTTTCTAAAGGTAACGAATCTAGTAGCTCAAGTCATGAAGCAATTCTTCATTCTGCAGGGGAATGCTCTTTGGCACAAATCAATAGGAGGGATCAAACTGAATCTGGGGAGTGCAATGGTGACAAATTCACAGGTGTAAACTTGCCAAATCAAGATGAAAATAATGCAAGTGATCAAAATGGATTAGAGGATTTTGATAGTGGGCATCTTGAAGATGTAAACTTGTCCAATGATGACCAAAAAAGTGAGAGTGATAAAAGTGAATCTACGGTTTGTGACAATGATCAAGGAAAAGGTGGAAACTTATCAAATAGGGAATACAACAACTGTAGTCATCAAAATGAATCTTTGGCTTGCTATAATGAACCAGGCAGAGGTGTAAACTTATCAAATGAGGACTACCACAACTGCAGTTATCAAAATGAATCTTTGGCTTGCAATATTCAGCAGCATGGAATTTCCAATGGAGACTGTTCATCAAATGAGCTTCCTCATCTTGAGAATGGAAAGCTGTCCCAGTTCCCATTACCAGAAACAAATCCAGAAGTTGAGGTTACTGATGAAAGCTTTCTATCAGCAGCAGAGGCAGAGACAGAAGCAGAGGCAGAGGCAGAAGCAGAGGCAGTGGCAGAAGCAGAGGCAGAGGCAGATGCTAATAATGAGAATTATTCAACTTTCAGAATATCCAGCCAAGAGGAGCTTGTTGATTCAAAGGGAAGTACTTCATTTGTTGCTGCCCATCAGCTGACAAGAGAAAGCATTTCATCAGATGTGCTTATATCTTCTCCTAATGAACTACTGGAGCAGCCACAGGGAAGTGTTCACCGCTTTGATGGCTTCAGATCTACAGATACATTTGAAACCACGGATTTTGTCAATCCAAGCTCTGAGCTCAGTGGTACTCTTATCGATTTGTCAAAATCCCCTACAACCAGAAGCTCCCGTGCTTATTATGATGATGGCATCTCTTCTTATGAAGAAACTGATGATCAGTTGCTTGATCGACACAAATATTCATCTAAACATGCTTACAGGTTTACTAAATATGCTGCTTCTGATGTCAGGCCAAGAAGGGAAAGATTCTCTTTCAACAGCAATCATGAAATGCAGCATAATTTCAATAATTCTGTGTCAATTCTTCCTGAGAAGTCACGTTATGGTGTAAAATCCAGCAAGTTGGATCAAAATGAACTACTGGAGCCCACAAGACTTGGTCATCCAGTTGGAAACTGGAGAAGATCAACAAGAGATGAACATCTGCCTCAGCACCCTTTTCTTCGAAAAGAATCCCTGGCTGGCTATGAAAGTGGCAACCCTTCCAGTTCAAATGGATCCTATTATAATTCAAGCTTTCCTTCACAAGACAAGCCTGTGTATTCTGAGCAGGAGAAGATGAAACTGTTGAGAATGGTTTATGAACTCCAGGATCAACTCAACAGAGCTTCTGTGAATAATAAAGCAAATGGAGGTATCACTTGGAAAGATCAACATTTTCCCATGTACCACGATCATGAGATCCTGCAGGAGGAAAATTTCCGCAACTTAAACTATCCTAGATATCCTGGAAGACTCAGAGAGGGAAGTAACTGGCCTCAATGGAAAAAATACTCAAGAATACCTTTCTCAGCAGAGACAACAAACCAAGTTGATCATTCCTCATGCTTCTGTCCCCAAGAGTGGCCGTACTCATCACAGTTGCCCCCATCTGACCTTCGTCACAATAAAGGGCTTTGTAGGGTACATCCTCATGTCAACCTTTACAATTCCTATGGCTCTTGTCCCTCAAGTCCTCGACGGCATGTGGACTCTGAGTTTCCCATATACAGATGTGGAACGAAGTCTGACGACCTGAGACATAGGAATCATGAGATGAAGAGGTACTTGAGGGAGAAACATCACTTGTCTAAGCGTCATCTCAGGCCTGTAGCAGGTGGAGCTCCTTTCATAACTTGTTCTTCCTGTTGGAAACAGCTGCAGCTACCTGCAGATTTTCTCCTCTTTAAAAGAAGGTGCCATCGGCTAAGATGTGGTGCTTGTTCTGAGGTACTTAAGTTTTCACTTGAAAGCAGGAATCACCTAATCGCATATATCCCAACTGCTGAAACCCCTGTGCCAAGTGAGGTTGATGAGTATAGTGGTGCAATTCATAGGAGAAACTTTACTTCCACGTCTCATGTCAGTGATTGTCCCCGTCCTGACTCTGTATCAGGTTCTGATGATTGTGGACTCTCCTTCTGTAAAAGCAGTTCCATTGGTAGGGATCTTGTTTCCCAGAGACCATATCTTGCTATCCATGGAAATGGAGTTGAAAGAAATGTGACTTATGGTTCGCTTGAGCAAAGTGAAGAGAGAAGGAACTTTGTTTCGAATGAGACTCAAAACAAAGGTAAAAATCCTGTGGAAATATATGAATCAGCTGGACCTTCTTCTAGCACATCCAAACCAAAGAAAGTATCCTCAGAAATTGAGGAGCTGCCAGCAGCTGCAGGAGGAAGGGGAGGTTCACCTCTTCATCAGCTTATGGGCTATTCCTCACCGAGTAAAGTGATGTATGGTTATGAATCATATGTCTCACGGACAAGCTCATACCGTCAAGAAAGAGGGCTGAAATAGAGGAACTGAGTGAATTTTCATGAAGTGGTGGTTTTCACTCTGCTCTAACCAAATCCATGAAATTCAAATTACTGAAGCTTACACTTGAAGAGATCATACTGTCTTTTTTATTTGTTGTTTATTTTTAGTACAGGTAAAATGGGATTGGATATCTGTTGCCCTGAGAGACGGAGTGTATATTAGAAATAGAAACCAAACTTTATTTTTTGTGTGTACAGATACGACAGCAAATTTCACTATGATTTGTTTATTTGTATAGAGCATTGTTGATCCTGTTCGAGGTGGTGTTCAATTCTTGTTTTGAATTCAAATGAAGGCTTGTTATAAATAGAATACACAATGCCTTTTGCTTGTCCTACTCCCTCATTTTTTGTCTAGTTCTTTTTTAATTCTTTTTTAATTTTGATTTAGAAGTATTATAATTATTAAAAGATGATGTTCAAAATTATTTAGAGAAAAAATAAAAAATTCATACAGCCGATATCAATTAAAGCTAAGTTGAGTAATTCGTGATTTATAACTTCAAATCATGAACTCTACTAAATCAAGTTCAAAAGGCAGTATTGTCTTAAAGAGTACCAGCCTACAGTCAAAGACTGATATACTGAAATGTATGGACTAGCTCTTTCTATCCCTTGTATCCCTTGAATGCTAAATGCATCAAGAGCAAATATTTACTGGCATTTCGTTTGAGGCATATGCATATACAGCTGAAATGGGTTACTCCAACAATGGGATGGATTTAATGGCACTCGAGCAATTGCTTTACATTTCCAGAGCAGAGGACTTGGCACTTGCTTTACAAGGCTCATCTACTTTCCAATGTTCTGCTTTTCCTGGAAATCTATTCAGAGAACAACCAATACACTGTCATTGCATGCGTTCATTACTCGCATCGACAATACAATCTATAGTTAAACCTCTGTGAAACTTCATCACGGATATGCAGTTCATCTTTGTTGGCGGTAGACAAATTATTAAATTTTCAGCCGCATTTATAATATTAACACCACAGGCCATTCATATTAACTTAATTTAAATTTAAATTAGTTCAATAAGGCATGCAAATTAAACTCTAGTGCATTTAATTAGCTGTGCAATGGGAGGAGGGTGCTAGAAGAGCAGAGGACTGAACAGATGTTCCCCATGGAAAGGAATTACCAACTGTAAAATTGTATGCCTTCCAATGTAAACACAGAATACATTGACGCTACTTTAGCGCATTCGTAGATCATGTAGAGTAAATATGTTTCCTATTTCTCAATCCTACTGAAGATTGTATGCAACTTGAGCTTTGGAGTAACTCCTTTAGTTGCATTTATATAGGAAAGGAAGGACCGCTAAATAAAAGCTATTGGCCAACCAACAATATGCAAGATTCATTATAAATTGTTCTTATAACTGCTTCTTCGATTTGAAACAATTGTAATCCTCTGATCCTGAAGCATGTTCATGTTGGGAGCCAACAACCTAGTATACCGATCAAAATAAAGAAGCTGTTTCATAAGAAGAGCAAACTCCCTAGGAAATCTGAGTCCATATGACTCACTGACACGAACCTGTCATACAACCAGAAAAATAAACACAGCCTGTTAGAATTTGTTATTAATCTCAGCCTGTTAGACACCAACTACTCCAAAAAAATCCTACAAATTTATCAGCTCCACCTTTGTACTTTACTTTGTAGTTCTTTTGCGGCTGCTTTTTAAATAGTAGAATATCAACATTGCCACAAGTATATTTGTATATTTCGCATAGAGCACCAACTTAATTTTATTTCCTTTCCCAAAGGTAATATCTAAACCTAAGACCCACCCTGACCTTAGATATTCTTTTCTGACCTTAGCTAAGACACACAGGCATCTTTTAAATAAAAATATTGTACTTGGACTACAAATGAGCTGACCATCCAATCTTAAAAAGTGCGAACAAGTATCAATTCTAGTAGTGAAAAATTCTGCAAACTTTTCGTATGGTAGGGAAGGTGCTCAAATCCTCAAACCCTAGCCAACCCCCTCATGCTCTAACATTCAACTTGGTTGTCACGTGAATAATTTTCTAGACTGGAAGTACTTACCAAGCTTTTAACAATTTCTGACCAGCTGACTGATTCTATATGCACATAGGTTGTTGCAAATGTAACCCAAGGCTACAGTGACAAAAGAAAATCTTCTACATGGCAGACCTAATGATAGCTGACAGCATTTTAATGATTGTGCATTTTATATAAACAAACCTTAGAGAAACTTAAGGGAGAGAAAACACTAAATCCATGATGATTCAACTAAAAAATTTTGAAAAGCAATGCCTAATCTATCAACATTAACAAATTTTTAACTAAAAACATTGGCAACTTCTTTGGACCTAATTCACTAGACTGTTTTATGTTTCAAAGGAGAAATTAAGATATATAAACTTACCACATCAAGAAAAAGTGCATTCATTTGCCTCTCATCAACAACTAGATTTGCAGAAACAGCAGTAGCATCTGTGGTAGCATCTCTTGCTGTTGCAACAACGATCTCTGTATCCAATTCCTGCAATTGATAAAAAAGTTTGTTTTAAAACAGTAGTCCACGTTAATTCAAATGTTTGACAACATACTGATGAACTTCAAAGCTAGGCATTTTAGAGTTATCAGTGCTTGCCTGTATTGATGAAAATATCTTTTCCAAGTCTCTTGCAAAGGCATTAACATCAACATCCTTGTTTGTAGCCCCCATTTCAATCAAGGCAGATGCCATTGATTCATATTCTTCAGTTGCAATTGATGTCAGAAACACTTCCATAGCAGCCCATGTCTTCGGGGATATGCGCCCTACAATTCCTGTAGAAAGGATTCCATTTTAAGTTGATAATTAAATAGATTATAGTAGATTAGGATTTTGATATGATTAGTATTTTTTGGATTTCAGCTAACAAAACTAAAGAGTTATTCTTTTAGTGTTCCTAATCTTTTCTAGGACAATCCAAATATTTACCAGAAATGGTGCTAAAGGCATGCTTTATCATCTAAAATTAAACCAATGCTTTTCCTTCACATTCTATCAATATTAATTCTTAATTCATGATATGCAGAATTTCAACTGGAAATTTACAGAGAAATAGAAGTCATTCTTCAATATGTGGTGGTGCTAAATTAAACTCCTTTTGATAACCAATATGCTATTATCAGTGCACAATGAGTAGCCACTTTAGCAGAATGCAGAAAAAAAAACATGGTTTAGAAAACCGTGTAATGTGAAGAAGCAAACTTCAAAAGGCAAAGTTCACTGACCAACTGATATAGGCTAGTAACAGGAGATGATTGTGATGGTTATATCCAATAAGAGTTAATGAATAAAATTGTAGTTCTTAGGAACTGAAACATGAATGAACATATTGGAAGAAAGAAGCTTACCAAAATCAAGAAACCCAATACGACCATCACGTAATAACCACAAATTGCCTGCATGTACATCTGCATGGAAAGTTTCACATGCAAGCAAACTACCAAACCTGCATGGAAATTGTATAACAGATGGTCAACTTCTTAAACCATATTGGACCAGCAAGATACACTTGAAGCCTCAGAAACATTTGACATCCTACCACACATTAAGGGCTGTTATAAGACTGGCCTCTGGGCTAGAAACAAGTGACCTTATAGAATCCAGGTCAGTAAGAGGCACTCCATACAGCCTCTCCATGGTCAGAACTCGTCGGGTGCTACAATGCTTATAGACTTTTGGAGCTGTGGCCTGTGCTGTAAGTCCCATAGCATCTAAATATCTCCTAAAGGCCTCAACGTTTGCAGCTTCCTTATAAAAGTCAACTTCTTCAAGCATGGACTCCCTTATGTCTTTGACAATAGCAACCTGATGAATGGACAGAAAGCATAAGAAAGAATTATCAAGAGTTTCACTTCTTACAACAAATAAGAATGGTATGCATGAAGTTAAAATTCTACCAGTGATGCACGACTGAGATCAGGACTTAAAAACTCCAATATGCGAGCAACAATGTACACAAAGTTCAAATCTGCTACTAGTATGTCTTCTATTCCAGGTTTGAGGACCTTTATAACCACATCTTCTTGGGAGCCTTTGAGCCTTGCCCCATGAACCTATGCAATATAGTCATAGTTATAATCATAAGCGTCAAAAGAGTGAAGATAAATGAGATTATGAAATAGGAGAGGGGAAGGGAATGGGAGGAGCATAGGAGAGGGGGACCAAAGCTAGCCAAAGAAACATGCAAAATCGGGGAAAAAGCAAAAATGATACCTGTGCTATTGAGGCCGAGGCAATTGGTGTTGGGTTAACATATTCATAAACACTTTCTATTGGCCTTCCTATTTCGTCACGCAAGATTGCTTGAATTTCTTGGAAAGGGACAGCAGGAGCTCTATCAAAACATAACTGAAATTCTTTGACGTATTCTGGTGGGAACATTGTTGGTGCAGATGCTATGAACTAGAAAACATGCATGCTGAGAAAGCATTAGTGAAATAATACCATGTGTTACACAAGAATTGGAAAATATAATCAATTTTTATTGCCTTAAGTGGATGAATTTGTTGACATAGAAATTAAACAGTATAAGAGAATCAATAATAGAACCTACCTGACCTAATTTAATATAGGTTGCTCCCATGCGCTCAAATAATCTCCTCAAATATAGAGGAGAGAGTAATCCAAGCTGCATTTCAGTTGGCAATCCAGTAGATGAGTTTGTTGACTGCACATTTAAGAACAGTATCAATAATCGCAATGCCTTAAGGACTAAGATAATCAAAATAGAAGAAAACCAAAAAATTTAATGCCACCCCTTTTCCAACGCACTTGCATCAAAACTGCAACTGTTAAGGGCTGAAATAATCTTGTATTCCCACTCTCTCCCAGAATGCATTTTTTGGGCCTGTAGCCCCAAGTTAAAAATTATAAATTATGATAATTACCATCAATTTCATATATCTTTATTACACCAACCAGCACTCTGTTTCTTTAGAACCAATCACCACAAGCAAAAGTTTGCCCAAAGTTCCCACTATTCTATCAAATTTATTAACCAGTTCAACCAATATTTCTAAAAATGATGCATGTACTTAATGATAACTTTGTAATTCATCTCAATTGATCCAGCCAAATATGAAAATTAACTTAAGAATCTTAAATCTTAAAGCATTTCCAAATGAATTTCACACAAATATCAATAAAGAATATCTGCGAGAACTGATAATTGACTGTAATGTAAACAACATACTGTAAGTTCTTGGCCTTTAAATAATATCAAGGTTTGTGTTATATTTCACCAAATCTAATATAATTAAATTGTTTAATAAGTATAAAGTAATTTTTACTTGATTTAACTTATTTGTGACTCATAATTCTCCAATTAATGATTTTATTGTCAATTTTCTAAATATCTAGCTAACTATTTTTCTTGATTAATTATATATATTTACATGTTTTATATAACTTTTTACTCATACATTTGATTTTTCTGAAGGTTCAATCCTAAATCCATTGCAGAGTATATATATATATATATAAATAAATATATATATATACCCAATTAATAAGAAAAAAGGTTGTGGCATATGAACTTCAATCAATCCCAACTTGTATCTCTATAATTCCTGGATGTCTAGATCTGTTAGCAAAAAGCTGTTATTATTCAGGTTTCACTAAGAAAACTCACCTCTCAACCATCAGCCTCAGCAAATGATCTGAAGAATTTGCATACCAATATGCTGGCAGCCATAGACGGCATTTCTTTATAAATCAATTGACTAGATTTTTCTATTCATCAATTGATTGATAAAAAAATATCTATCATGTTGTTTCAAGAATTCCTATAAAAGAACTACAAGTGATTGCAGAAGAGATCCCTAACCCTAATTTGTACAATTACCACAAAACTGAAAAGTTATTACAAGATTAAAAAAAGAGTGAGAAAAAAAAAAGAGTTCAAATTTGTGTTAAGTTGCATCATCTATTGCTCATAGTCTTTGGTTGTATGCATAAAATATAAATAGTTAACTGCAGGAGACAAGGAGAATAAAATCCAGGCTACCTTTGATACATCTGCCAGCCACTCGCTGCTAACTCCAATAAATGCTTGAAGACCTTGAGCCAGCCTTAGGACTCCTCGAGGACCCGTATTAATAGATGTCTGGAAAATATCCTCTACCAGTTTTGGCAAGTTTTCAATATCAACTGAAAGTAGAATAACATGTAAGCTAAGATATTGTAGAATGATTCACATATACAGCTAAAACTTGAACAGTGAACATTCAAATAATGGTTTTGGGCAAAAATGACAACAAATATGAAGTCAGGCATAATAAGTCTTCCATCATTTTTCTTTTTGTTTTTGGATCTGGAATGTAGAGAATTTATGATAGGTGTAACGTCAAAACTATTATAATTTTTAAATTAAAGAGAAATTATATATTATTCCAAACTTGAGGCAAACCCAATAATTGCTACTTAAACTTTACAAATAGGAAAGTATGCCAAATAAATTATCTTTCCCTGAAAGACATCATTAAAAATGCATACTAGACAAATTCTAGGAGGCTTGCAAATTCGAGGCAAATGCCCATTAACTGTTAGCAAGGAGAGAAAAAGAAATTGAAATGCATGGCCCAAAGTAAAAGAGCCATAAATGTTTGAGGGCTTATTGTATTAAGCTATTGCCTTCTTACACAAATTGACTGCACTTCCTTAAATTCAATAACAGTGGAACAAGGTTGCATATCTATATTTGTGATTTTCAGCAACTAATATTTCAAAATTGCATGTCCTTCCAGTTTCATAAGCAAAAAGGTTAAACACATCCATTAATTTATAGCAGTGAATTCTGGCATACCTTGAAGGCGAGAAGAGAAACGATCCTGTGCTTGTGAATATTGTGCAAAAAGGGTAAACGACTTTGAACGGAAATTACGCTTCCTCGCTCTGCTACTTGCAACAGACAGCTGGAAACCAGTGATCAATACAATACAATCGAAAAGAAGCATGAGAATTGAGAAAGACCCAAATCAATTAAGAAACAAGAACCCACGAAAAATTATTCACCTGAGGATGAGGGCAAGGATTGAACAACGATAAGCGACCACCTCGCAACGCTGACAGAGAAATCATCGCCATTTATTGCAGAAATGTAATGAAGGCGATGATTTGAGTCAGTACTATATGGAATGGAAAAAATATCCTTTCTGCAAGCACACGTCCAGCAGAAAAAAATAAAATAAAATTGTTAAAGAAAAAACTTGACTGTTAGAAGGCCACGTGGCAGGCAGTTCACTGTTTAGATTCAGCAACTTTGTGTGTTGTTGTTCCAGTGATTGAAATTGTTAAACCGGTACAGAAAAAAATGGCAGGCCGAGACATAAAAAAAAAAAAAAAAATACTTACTATTTAATCCATATTATATAATATAATTAACACTTTAATCCTCTAATTAGTTAATTTTTAATATTTTCATTCATATTAAATAAGCATTTCATCTAATAATTAAAAAAAAAATTAAAAAGAAAAAGAAAATACTTTTTTATTATATTATAATATATAATACAATACCTAAACTGTCATTAATTTTTCAAACCTATCAATTTTCTCTTTTTATACTATTATCATCTTCTCCGTATCTTCTCCAGCTAAACTCCCCACAAATTCAGATAACAAACAACAACTACAAATATCGAATTGAAATCAAACCCATTAAATGCTAATTGAAAATGAAAAAACACATTAGAGAGGAGGATGAGCGCGGCCTTGACATGGATAAGTGCGATTTGATAGAAGAGGAAGAGACATGGTTGATCTTATAGTAGTTGATTTTTATATCAGTTCAAATAAATCATACTATGATGCCTAATTTTCCTGCATGCAACATGATATTTTCAAAGAATTCTATTTGAGTAAGTATAGTAACAGGCGCTTAATGTGGGTAAAATTCATTGGATAACTGTGTTGAATGTTGAATTTCCAAAAGATAAAAAGGAGCTGGCAGTTTCTAATTGTCCATTGGATTTGTAATCATATATTAGCGAATCTGGAATATAGTATGCTTTTATGGCTTTCTAATGTTATACCCACCATCACCAATTCGTTTCAATTATGTTTTTATCGGGCTATTCAATTTTTTATTTATTGTGTAATTACTTTTTACTTTTCATATATCTTTTGTACTTTTAATTTATTAGGGAAAATTAATAATCTATTTAGTTAAAAATGATTGATATAAAGAGAAAATGAAAGATATTTAGATCAATTCATATATATTTAATAAAAAATTAAATAAAAAAATTATTTAGAGTGACAAAATAAAATATTAAAGATTAACCTATAAATTATAAATTTAATTATTTAAATAAAGAATCACCTTTCCATTTATATGTACTTTATTAATATTATATATTAAGAAAAATTATTATTGTCTTTAAATATATTGATAAAATAATTATATGGTAATATAATATTTTTATCTCAATAAAATTAATTAATTATCAAATAATTCTATTTTAATAATATTTTTTATTAAATAAAAATAACATTTAAGCGCTAAATTACACTTTATGATCATATTAAATTATAATTAATAAAATCATCTAATGCTATTTCAATCATTATAAATCTTAGATTTTTATATTCCAAAGAAAATTATTTTTTAATTAATTAAATAATAAAATTTTTTATTTTTTTTACAACAATATATTCAAATTGATAATTTAATTAACTATATAATCTATATATAAAATAAATTTTGAAATAAAGATTTGTTTACATAATTTTATAATTCTGTAATTTTTCTTTATAAAGGTATGGAAAAAGGATTATCCTCTATATTATTTTATAAATTAACGGGTGATTTTTCTTTATTTAAACTAATTTTTGGTATTTTTTACATTTTGATCACTAAACGAAAAAAAATTTCATCACTAAAATTTAAAAATTTTCTTACTAGTAGATCGAACCGAAACTCATTTTGCTGATATGGTGTTATCGGAGGCTAACTGTGTTGCCACGTCCATGCCACGTGTAATTAATGGTGGAGTCAACAAGTCCAAACTTAGGTGGTTACCAAACTTTGATGTTTTTTATATTTTACTTATTAAACGAAAAATTCTTTCAGATATGTTACTAATTTTTGAAATTTTTTTTATTAATAGGCACTGGCCGGATTCGGTGATTGTTTTGCTGACGTGGCATATCATGTCATCGTTGGAGGATTAGTCAGCTGTCACATTGTTGATACATCATCACCTCTATCTCAATTAACTTGACATGTCATATATAAGTAGTGGGTCCCACATATATTAAAAAATTCAAAAATAAAAAATTAGGCCAAACATAATCTCACCGTCTTCTTTTTCTTCACCATTTTTCATGATTTCTTCTCCATTTTATCTTCATTTTAACAATAGCTCAACAGTGACCATAAACACATAAGATTAACGAAATCTCACCAGAAATTCAATTAAAGATATAATATTTTATATTTTTACTGTATATTATCTCCTACCTCCATACTAGGGTTTTAGGGTTTTTTCTTTCAGATTCATCAATGGTAATCAAATTATCGATTAATACAGACAGAATCCATAAATTCATTGAAGATCTTAAGGCCCGAAAGACTATTCTATCCTCCTGCACCCACAGCTCTCACCACTCACTTCACCACCCTCTAAAACTTTGTCTCAGAAATATCATGATCTCTTGATTTCAAATTCCCAACAAACCCTCCAATCCTGAACTTGAGTCTACTGCTGCTGTCAAAATCGAGGAGCAAAAGAAGAATGCCTTAGTAGAGATATGAAAAATCCTCTGTCGCCATTTTCACTTCTTGGTTCACAGTCAAAACTGGTGTAGTTCTTCATTGTAATTGGATTTGAACCAACTATACGACAATAGATGAAGGAACCAAAGATTACTGTCGCAGTGGTTACCAAACTGTGCGTATTGGTGATTCTTTCAAGAATAATTATTATGATGTCTAGAGTAAATTCGGTTGGGATCTTTTGTCGACCGTTTGGCTCGCTTAAGACATACAAAAATTTGTACGCTTCATCCTCTTTGTGGATATAGATCTTAATAAATTTTAATTTTTTATTTAGTGGTCGATCTTGTTGTCAATTTGTGTTGTTTCTCTAATTTATTAATGTGTTTTCATTTTTTACTTTAATTAATTTTGGTTCTATATCTCTCTGTGTAATTAAGCAGTGCATATTTCTCTTTCCATACGTGTCGCATAAGCATGGGGAGAGAGTATGCAAATTTACATAACTGCACTCCACAGGTATTTAGAATAAGCTGCTTATGTGGACTTATTAACTCAACATTTAGATTCTATATGGCATCGACATAGCGATGTCATGGTAAGTGAGTCAACTCTGATGATGACATGTCAATCTACGTCAGCAAAATTTGCTATGAATCTAGCCAGTGATCTATAAATGAAATTTTTTACAAACGTTAGTGATACATCTGAAAAAAAAAAAAAATCGTTTAATGAATAAAGTATAAAAAACACAAAAATTTAGTGACCCCCAAAGTTTGGACTTGATAACTTATCTATTGTTCACAGTGGCACTGATGTAGCAATACAGTCAACCTCCAATAATGGCGGGTGATGTCACATCAGTAAAATGAGTTTCGATTTCAGTTTATGACCTATCAGTGAATTTTTTTTCAAATTTTAGTGACATATCTAAATAATTTTTCTATTTAGCGATCAAAATGTAAAAATTACTAAAATTTGATATTTTAGGAGCCATTTACCGTAAATTGTCCTTTTTTATAAAAAAAAAATTATTTTTATCAATTCTTCATAAATTTATAGAAAAAGGTAATTTTGCATATTATTTTGTAAAAAAAAATTCTTAGAAAAATAATTTAATTTTATGATTATAGAAAAGAGTAATTTTGCATATTATTTTATAAAAAAAAATTCTTAAAAAAATAATTTCATTTTATGAAATTCTCAGAAAAATTATAAAAAAAAAGTAACCTTGCATATTATTTTATAAATTGAAAATGATTACAAAAATAATTTTATTATATAGAATTCACCAAAAATTTACAAAATAAATGTTATTTTGAAGGCTTTAAGAAAAATGACTGTGCAAAATTCTCCCTTAGCTTATCAAATAAAAGATAATTTTATATATTATTTTATAATTTTAAAAATATATAAAACAATCATTTTTTATAAAATTATATATAGACTTATAAAATAAGATTGATTCTACACATTATTTATAACTTGCTCTTATAAAAAAATAATTATTTTTTATAAAATTCTCAACGATTTATAAAATAACGGGGATTTTACATATTATTTTATAAATTTAAAATATTTATAGAAAATGATAATTTTTTATAAAATTCTCTATAAGCTTACAAAATAATGATAATTTTATATAATATTTTATAATTAACATGCATTTACAAAAATAACTTGTTTTGTAAAATTCACTATAAACTTATAAAAGTAATAATGATTTTATACATTAATTTGTTACTTGAAAGTATTTAAAAAGAAAGATATTTTTTACAAAATTTCCCATTTATAAAATAATGGTAATTTTATACACTAATTTGTAACTTGAAGCTATTTACAAAAAATGACTTTTCTATAAAATTCTCCATAAACATATTAATGATAATTTTATACATTATTTTATTAATTTAAGGCATGTACAAAAATGATAATTTTTTTTACAAAATTATCTATAAATTTAAAAAATAATTATGATTTTATACATTATTTTATAATTTGAAGATATTTACGAAAAATAATAATTTTTTATAAAATTCTTCATAAATTTATAAAATAATAGTGATTTCACACATTATTTTATAAATTTAAGGCACTTATAAAAATGGATATTTTTATAAAATTATAAATAAATTTACAAAATAATTATGATTTTACACATGATTTTATAACTTGAAAACATTCATGAAAAATAATAATTTTTATAAAATTCTGATAAACTTAATAAAATAATGGTGATTTTACACATTATTTTTTGTACCTTATAGTTCAACATTTAAGAAAAATGATATTTTTGTTACAAAATTATTTATAAACTAAAAAAAAAAAATTTTGCACATTATTTTATAATTTGAATAATTATGTGTAATAGCTCCAGCACACGTCCGGAGAAGAAATTTGGCAATTACTTCTAGATGGTTACACGAATCTGATTTTCTGGAATCACCGAGTCCAGTCGTTTCATTTAGCAGCTGAAGCATGAACGACTGAACTCAAGTGTTGTTAAGCCCATTATGCATCATAGGTGGCATTTTTTTTTGTCTAAAAAAAAAATTAATATAAATAAATTAAAATAAAGTTGCAATTCTGAGTTAACAAATAAATTATATAACAATATGGACAAATAACAAACCTTCAGCCACAGTCATGCTTAGAGTTAACAAAGGAATACAAATTGACATACAATATGATGGATCTCTATAGACTCGCAACCCAAATCTTGACCATCTCTCAACACATCCAATAAGTTTATGTGAGACCCTATACAAATTGAAAAAAAAAATACAACCAGATGGCATTAATCATGGTGATGAACATCCCAAAATAAATCAAGTATCGGTTGTTGATATACTTTGCAAAGGAGAAAATCTTAAAAAACCACTACACAACACGTAGAAAATTATATTAGCTTGATTATCAATTTTTCCCTCCGAAAGGTTGTTTCATTCTTTTTTATACAGAGACATAAGAAATTGTCAAAAAAGAATGAATGAGTGACAAAAATGAAATTTGACAATCAGATAACAAAACAAGGAGTATTGTACATGCATGGCATTTTCTATTTAGAGAAAAGGGAAAAAAAAAATTACCATAAGCTTTCTGATCAGTGCGGACTCATTGAGTTCAAAGCTTATATTCAACATACTATTGCACCCTTCGTGCCTTTTTGCAATGGATAGCAACCTTGAAGGAAGCTTTTTAAGGGTTTCATCACTATGTACATTAGATTCTACATTGAAGACAAGAAAAAAGAAACAGTTTAAGGTTTGCTCTATATTTAATTTTGGTACAACAACAAAATTCGACACACAAAAAGTTTACCTGATGCCTGCCTTATAGCTGAAAAATTTATAGTAGTCCTTTATGCTTTTCTCCACATTAAATTTTATAGCTGTAATAGCACCAACATATGCCTCGAGAAGAACTTTGGCTATTATTTCTAGATGGCTAAAATACAAGTCTATCCTACAAAAGTAGGAAGATACGCAAGTAAATATCAAATTAAGAAGAAGAACAACAAAAAATAGCACAGGTAGTATGAATATGGAAGAATACAAAACCTTCAGCCCCTAGAAATGTTGTGAGCCAACAAAAAGAACACAAATTGCCGCACAACATTGTGGATGTCCAAAGAATCATAATCCAAATTTGGACCATCTCTTAACATGTATGCATCAACACGTCCAATCAGTTTATGTGAGAACCTGGACAAATTGAAAAAACAAAACCAGATGGTGTTAATCATGGTGAGTAACAAATGAGTTGCATTATATAAGACACAAAAGGCCTGAAATAAATCAAGCAATTAATTGTTTATGTATATTGGAAAGAAGAAAAGCGCAAAAAACCACTTCACATCAAGCAGCGAATTAGATTATAACTTTATTATCATTTTTCCATTCCAAAGGCTGTTTCCTACAGCCTTGCAAAACAAGATGAATTAAATTTGACATTAGTGATAAAATGAAATTTAACAATCAGATAACAGAATAAAGGAGTAATGTATATGCATTGAATTTTCTATTTACAAACAGAAAAATATTCACCGTAAAATTTTTGATATGTGAGGAATCATTGAGATCAAAGCTTATATTCAAGCTGCGATCGATGAGGAAGAGGAGAAAATGGTGTTATTTGATTTTGGGTTGTCTTTGGGATCTAGTGTGTTAATTGAAGGTTGTGAAATTGCGACGGAAGGTGGTGGTGTTGGTTGCGGCGGTGGGAAGATCTGTGGGGGCGGTAGCAGTGGAGGAAATGGTGGATCGGACTGCAGAGATGATGGGAACTCTGGGTTTTAGGATTCAAATCGTGAGAATGATAGTAAAAAGATTTTTTATCAGAACATGATTGAAGCAAATCTAGAGAATTTGCTGCCGCTGAGCAATTATGCAAATTTTTTGAAAGAGTTCTGCTTTTTCCTTGAACTTTTTGTTCTGAATGCATAATCATCGTCCATTTTTTTTTTTGAAATTCTAAAAGCATAGTTAATTACTTGTCACTCTCCTCGCATTAATGGTGTAAAATACAATTCATTTACAGGCCAAAATTGAGCCTATTGCGTATTGAAATGAAAATTTTCAGTTAAATGGTTAGTAGAGATCATTTTCAGTCTGATTAGACATAAGAGTGAAGCTTAAGAGGAAATTGAGCGTTTATATCTATGATTATCATTAAGTGTTGATTGTTTTCTGTTTTATGGCCACTCATGTCTTCCTCCAGATCAACTGTTATTAGATAAGCAAATGAAGCATGTTACAATATACTGAAAAATAAGAGAACAGGGGATGAAACAAGTAAAACTTTCAAATGACAACAGCTATTGTAGAGTCGCACATAAAGTTGCTGAACAAGGGAACACTGCTTGCCATTTTAAACGCTAAGGCCTGTTTCAATTCTCGATGTCCTGTAAATTATCAATCTTAAAAATAAATAAATAAATAAATAAAAATTAATAATGCAGAAACAAAACTGAAATTATGAGGCACATCCTTCTTCATTAGCTAGCATTTCAAGTTGCCTGCCACATTTTTATAATTTATGAATCTGTATCAGATTCCGAATTTGACTCTGCATCTGATTGGAACTCTGGTGGTTTGATTCTATTCATATTTGCTTCCAATGGGGGGAGTCCATCATCATCACTTGAATCAAGCTCATTATCTTCTTGTTGTGTGGTGTTCCTGTTCATACTTCCATTAGAATCATCCAAAGTTGTGGACTTGAAAAATTCTGGCCTGCATTCAGTGATACAAGGCTGAATTAAAGTAAGGAAAACGAAAATGCTTCAAATAGAAGAGCAACGAGTAGTAGGAACTTGCGGCATGTATTTTCCAGCAAAGGTAGTAAGAATATCAACTCATTAAAAGACACACTTGGGTCATACTTAAAAAGATATTTTGATATACTATCAAGTCTTATCATTTTTTATAAGCAATAAAGATTGATTTTTGGGCGTATCAACTAAAAGTTATACAACTTAAAGTTAGCTGTTTATGGAAGTTTTCAATTTTGTTGGTCGTATAGAGGAGAAACAACAAGCAATATCACAATAAAACCATCTATTCACTGCGAGGATCTTTTATGCTATATGTTGCTAGCTGCAAATAAAGAGAAGCATCAGTTCACAGCCTGTGGATTGAATGCTTCAAGAAGCACATTAAAACCCACTTCAACAAGGGTAAATGCCTCAATAACATGCCTATGCACAAATATGTTGTCTACAATATAAACTTGGTCATAACTAGTACAGTCAAGTATCAAGGGAACTCGCATCAAAGTTCAAAATTTGAGTTAAGTATTTATGAAGCAAGAATGCAGGTAAATCATTGCAGTAGCACATTGTTTGACCATGTTCTAGTTTTAGGATGTGAAGACAACAAACCATTCAGGAGATTTCTGAAGTGCTCGGACTCGTTCATAAAAGAGAACTTGAGAAACTATACATGCCACCTTGCTGCCTGACTCTAGAGCCTTTTCCTTTCCATTTTCATCAACAACAACAAAACTTCCTGCATATAATCAAACCAAATTAAACACTCTAATATATTTCCAATCAATCCACGGTTAACCAATATTGGAGGACAACTTAAGAGCCATTCAATCCAATAACTAATGCACCAAATGACAAATGTAATGCTAAAGCAGGAGTTGGATATCATTTAAAACAATAACTCGTTTTATCCACATGCTCTTCTGGAACTTAGCTGGAAACAATGCCATTGACTTCTCACCTCTTGCATCCATTAACTTGAACAAGAGAGACATTGGCACAGTATTAACATACAAAGTACCATTAACCCCTAATGTACAGATTACAAACTAAAATTTTCATGACAATGGCAACTAAGAAACAGAAATTAAAAGTTGCTCTTAAAAAACAGAACCTAACTAATCTGTGTTTATATTTCTCTACATGTAACCTCAAATTAGCTCGCGAAAGAAAGATTTTCAGGATTCTTCATCAACTTGTTGACAAAACCAGAAAGAACTTGAACAGGGAAGAAGGGGAAAAAAAATATAGCCAAAAAAGAAAAAAGGAAAACTAGCCGTGATTTTGTTCATGTGTCTGAATAACAACTAATCATAAGAACAAGCTATTTATACAGTTAAATAGAACATAGTCAATTACCTAAAGGAAATAACACCCACTAATGCCAAAGATAACAAATTTATGAAAAAAAAGTAAAATTTGAAACTTTATAAGATCGAACATCAAGCATTAACATCAGCTAAGACAAAGAAAAAGCACCTCAATGAGATTGGAACCTCTTAGAGACACCACTTGCATAATGCTTTGACCATCTACAAGTGTCAAGTTATGTTCTTCCGTTGCTCTCTTGAGATTCTTCCTTCCTCCTTTCATTTTCTCACTTCACCCTCAATCACAATCATAATGATTAGAATTGGGGTTTTCCTGTAATTGCAATTAGGGTTTTTCTATTCAGAATAAGAGCACCAGGGAGAAAGGCATGTACTTGGATTGAATGTTGTGAATTGCAATTGGTAATGGGCATAAATGTCAAATTTGAGTGTAAAACATGGGTATTTTAGTAAAAGCACATGCATTTTTTTTTTTATCTGTTGTAGCTAGTACTTTTGTTCCAAAATTCAGAAGCCGCTTATTTAACAACAACTCGCTAATTCGCGCGTGAAGTGCATTCGCGTTCTGCAGCGACAGTGGGGAAGAAGCCATGCTCGTTTCTTGATTCAAGCCCCTCACAGAGTTCTTTTGGATTTAATTTTTTTGAAGGTTCAAATCCTTTTACTTGTCTCAATCGGTTACCGTTGCTTCGGGTTTTTTGAGCTAGATCTCTCCAAGTAAAAAATCTTCTCTTTCTATCAAATCCTTTGTTAAATCGAGCAATTGAATTACTTCCTTCATTTAAAAGGAAAAATATTTGCTTAGTTTTGTTGACATTGCTATTGTTTTTCTGGGTTCAGCTGGTTGCCTTCTCATATTTTTCCATTACTTCTGCTGTTCTGTTATATTGTTAGGGTGAGGTTTTCGCATTTCTACTGTCTGGGTGCTTCAGCTATTTACTCAATTTTTCTCTTGTACTCTTCATATTGAGTTCTGTTACGTTAAAAACGATGCAATTGCTTTTCTTTCACGAATATGTTTTTTGAACTTTTGTTGACATTATATTGGTTTTTGCTTTTCTCATGTTGAGATTTTTTTTTTGCTGCACACTTTTTTACTTGCATCTTCTCTATTTTAGTTTGCTCCAAGTGATGGGCAGAAGGAAGCAAGCCCGCCCGCACCGGTCTGCTGGATTAATTATAGCAAACAATGATGCTGCTGAGGTTGAATTGGATAAACAGAAAGCACCTGAGACTGAGTCAGCAGAAAAGGGGAAATTTATTGTTACTGATAGACCTTACTTTGTTGAAGTTGATAGGATTAATTGGGATTCAAATGAGCACCTTGATATATCTGAAATTATCTTGAATGATATTAATTTGAGAGAAGCATATTCTAGTTTCAGAATAAATGCAGACTTTTATCAGGAGTCCAAGTATTCCTTAAGGTTCCGAGTGTGTAATGTTGATGAGTTTGTCCTTGATCGTATTAAGTTAGGTCATTGGCCTGTGTTTTCCTCTACTGATGTATCTTTGGAATTGATTGAGAAATGTATGATTGAGGATGAGGATATACAAACAGTAATTTTCTCTTCAAGTTTTGATGGACCAGATGAGGGTGTTACTGGTCTTGTTCATTTGGCAAGTATGGGATTTTTTACATTGAGGCCAGTTCTGGGCTTTAAATGCTCAGGGGAGATGATGTCTGTGAGAGTGAGGGTGGAGATACTTAAGAAAGCTTTTGATGCTTGTGAGTCACTTCTGGAAAATACAAGGCAACTATGGAAGAAGAGTATGATGAATATGATGGCTTGGCTGCGACCGGAAGTTTTGACTACAGAGGCTAGGTATGGGGTTACTGAATCTACAAAAATGGAAGTTGACTTGGTTGTGGAGATGGGAGATGATACCTCCAACTCCAGAAAACTTGCAAGGTTTGATGTTGCTGGGTTTTATGAAGCCATTAAGCCATCAAAGTGAGTGGATATTATCTCCCATAAAGTATTAATTCATTATTTATTTGTCTTAATTACAATATGCTGATATGCATTTAACGAGATTGTTTAGTCCTGCATGACCATATTTTTCTTTCCTCTTCAAACTGGATTCTACTCACTGGTTTATTTTCTGTACAGATCTGCCCCTATGCTTGACGATGACCTACCTGACTTGCTTCCTGTATTGAGACCATATCAGCGTCGTGCAGCTTACTGGATGTTACAACAAGAGAAAGGAGATTCAAACAACTCGAGTCAAAGGGAAAGAAATGAATCCTTTTCTCCCTTATGCATGCCTGTGGATTTGCTTGACAATTTTTCAACAATGTTCTATAATCCATTCAGGTATGGTTAGTTGGCTAAGCATTGATAGTAAAAGTCCTGATTCCCTCCCTCCCGCCTTTCCAAGACAAGACCCCTTTGAGAGTTCTTTGTCTCACTCATTCACTTTTATTGTAAATTCTTCAGCGGCAACTTTTCGTTGTGCCCGGAGTTCACTTCACCGTATATCTTTGGTGGGATTCTTGCTGGTATGTACACTGCTATACTGTTCTCTGTTTCATACTTTTCTTAGACAATCTGCTAGTATTTTTCTTTTACACACTCCCAGATCAAAATTTCGATAGACTAGAAATTAAAATAATATGTATAAGTAGAATGAGGCCAATCGACTTCTTTGGGAAACTGAACCTGCCTGAATGAGGGATTGGATTATTGACTTCAGAGAATTATGCAAGCTCTTGTTATGCTGGTTTCTAACTCTTAAACTGGTACCTTTTTTTTAAGAACTCTAAAGATCGATTTTGAATTTTTGAAAGAATTATGAAAATTTATGGTAAAGGTTGGTTCCTTTCATGGGTATATTCTTCCATGAATGAAGACTGACAAATCCAGTTATTAACATGTTGAGGGATCGATAACAATAAAACTAAATTAAAAGGTATTTTTGAACATCATTAAAAAAAAAATGAATGGTGTTTATGAGAATTGGGTTTGCAGTTGCACATAATCTGCTGTTTGTATTATGATTATGATCATTTATAACTAACACAGATGAGATGGGGTTGGGGAAGACTGTTGAGCTGCTTGCCTGCATATTTGCTCATCGGAAGTCAGCATGTGAAGATGGCATCTCCGTTGATAATGCTTGGCAGGATACTGGAGATCAGAAAGTAAATCTTAGAAGATTGAAAAGAGAACGTGTTGAGTGCATATGTGGAGCTGTGAGTGAAAGTTATAGCTATAGAGGATTGTGGGTGCAGTGTGACATTTGTGACGCTTGGCAACATGCAGATTGTGTTGGTTATTCAACTAAAGGAAAAAAGAAGAGATCTATGGTTGAGGTACAGAAACATAGAAAGAAAACTACGATCAGGTTTGCTGAGAGAGATGGAGAGCATATTTGCCAGATGTGCTCTGAATTGGTACAAGCTACTGACTCTCCCATAGATACTGGTGCCACTCTTATTGTCTGTCCAGCTACTATATTACCTCAGTGGCATGCTGAAATTGAACGGTATTATTATTGATTTGTTACACTTGGCTGTTGAACTTTAAGTTTCTCAGAAATTTGCATGTGATTTTGCATTTTTTGTGACAGTTCTTTTGGATGTGGTCTTCTTTCATGAACATGTTTTCACACTTAATTTTGGATGTTGATGTGGATGCATGTATTTATCCATATTTACTGTCTAGACCTAATTATCATCTTGGCATGTTCGCTTCATTTGAATGAATTGGTCTTCTTCCGTTTACAATTTTTTTTCTAGAACCATTTGATGTCGAGTATTTTCATTTTTATGTGATGATTTGTGTAATTGTGTTGTCATACAATTTTCTTCCCATGCATCAAATTATGTTACTGACTATCATAATTTGTTTTCTTAGTCATACACGTCCAGGTTCCTTAAAAACTTGTGTATATGAAGGTGTACGAGATACATCTCTTTCAAATATGTCAATAGTGGATATAGGTGAACTTGTTAGTGCTGACATTGTCCTGACAACATATGATGTGCTCAAAGAGGATTTGTCTCATGACTCTGATAGGCATGAAGGTGATCGACACTTCCTCAGATTCCAGAAAAGGTTCTTACATACCTTGTCCTTTAATATATTTTTTTTTAGAAATGACCTTTATTCTTACTAAAAATTTTATTGGTGATTTTAAAGTGATGGCTAATTTGCAGGAATTTGCCCCTTAAATTATATATTATATTATGTAAATCCCGATGCATTAAGAAAAACATGTTGCATGGATATTTATTTGTTTACTAGCCATTCTGTCATATGTATTGCACCTGTTGGTATTTAGCACATGAATACTTGTGTTATTCATAAACATAATATGGTCATGTTGTGGTGATATTTTTCAATATTTTAATTATTCTATTTATTTAATATATCCAGGGGTATATTGCTGAAAATGATTTAGAAGTAATAAACTTTAAGTATTGAAAGAAATCTTGTAATCAATTTGAAAAATCCTAAGAGATCACAACTTTTGTCCATACAAAATATGATATAATATGAACAAATAAAGAGATTTGAAAATTATAACTACTTAATTTTTTTTATCTCTTATCTTATATGAATACACACTTCTCATGATTGCAATAAGAAAATTAATTGTATCTTATGTTGATAAATCATGATACTTATTTACGCATGTTAAAGAAATCCTAAATAAAAAATAAATATAGCATTAAGAGCATTTTAGTAATATGATTATATGAAATATTGAAAATTCCTCTTTTTTGTCCATTGTATGTAATAGTATTAAAACATGAAAACTATCTAATCTTTCATGATTCAATAGCAATTATTGCACCTGGTTGTACATTCATGAATTTTTTTTTAATTATGGTTCTAAACTCCAAACCATCAATATTTAAAAAGCAAAGTAGTTCTTTTAATCAGGTATAATCTATTGCATTTTTTTCAGCAAAATTAAAATTTGTAAAAAAAAAATACTTTTAGGAAGTAACAAAGCAAAAAAGTTGAACTAAATGAAATTATATTATTACTACTACTACTATTACTTATTTTATAGTTTTTGTGTACTTCTTTTTGCTAGATTTTTTTATAAATCCAACAATTCTCACTGATAAAGTCCAATTCCCATTTCCTCTTCACTTCTAATGAGGTAGTTGGCACAATTAAATCACATTAAAAATTAATTAAAACTCATATTAAAGATACTGCTAATATTTATTTTTACTAGTTATTCAATAAAATATATATTTGTCCTGCATAATATGCTACACATACATCAGTAGTTTTAATTGTAATTTTAATACCAATAAGTGATCTAATGCAAATGTGGCACCAGAATTGGGATTAAGGCTTTAATTTGGCTCGCAAACAGTAGAGCCTATTTTTAGCTAAACTAATAAGTTTGTACTTTGTACATGATCAATCGGAAGGAATTACTGGAATGAACCTAGATACTACTAATAACAATAGAAATAATATCAAATTACTAATTTTAACAGCCAATCAAAATTTAACTGAAAAATATTTTCAGTAATAGAATAAATTTTGATGTCCTTTTTAATTCAACATTATCCTAGTTCTACACTTTCATAATTACATATATCTAAATTAATAAAGTATAGATTGTTACCAGAAATGATCATTGACATTAATTCTTGATGTTCACATTTGCGAACATTAGATTCTTGTCGAGCTTTATAGGATTTTAGACTTTTATAAATGATCCATTTCAGACAAGTAAACTAGCTAGGTTATAGTTGCAGTATTCTTTGAACTGCTCATGTCAAGATGATCAGTGGCCATATTTTTGTAGGTATCCTGTTATTCCAACTCCTCTCACCAGAATTTTTTGGTGGAGGGTTTGCTTGGATGAGGCTCAGATGGTGGAGAGTAATGCTACTGCTGTGACAGAAATGGCTCTTCGATTGTCTGCAAAGCACCATTGGTGTATTACAGGGACTCCTGTACAACGGAAACTTGATGACTTATATGGACTTCTAAGATTCCTTAAAGCAAGCCCTTTTAATGTTTCTCGGTGGTGGGTTGATGTTATGAGAGATCCATATGAGGTATGTGCTTCTCATACAAACTAGTATTTGCTTGTAGGCTTTGTGGATATGGTTGTAATCTCAAATCAGGTTTTTCCATTTTATTCTTTTTTTTTATGCTTTATAGTCCTTTGAGTTAAAGATATAATATATCTGTATGTTGTGCAAATCGAAATTTGCTCCTGGCAATTACAGAGGAGAGATGCAGGAGCAATGGAATTTACACACAAATACTTCAAACAAATCATGTGGCGTTCTTCAAAAATACATGTTGCAGATGAGTTGCAACTCCCACCCCAGGAAGAGTGTGTCTCCTGGCTCACTTTTTCAGCAATCGAAGAGCACTTTTACCAGAGACAGCATGAAACTTGTGTGAGTTACGCCCGTGAAGTTATTGAAAGTTTGAGAGATGGTATTCTCAAAAGAGGAGTCCCAGGTTGTTTATGGCTGTCCTGCACCTTCATCTAAGAGTCAACTATTTTGAAACATATGCTATAATGTATAACCAGGGAAGGCAAATTTTTAAGTCTCTAATATTCATGCTTGCTTCGACCAGGTTGTTCACCTTCAGATGCTTCGACCGATCATTTCATCACCCATGCAGAGGCTGCAAAGCTACTTAATTCACTCTTGAAGCTTCGTCAAGCTTGCTGCCACCCCCAAGTAGGAAGTTCGGGGTTGCGTTCTGTACAGCAATCCCCCATGACTATGGAGGAAATATTGATGGTAGGTTGAATACTGGAAAATACTTTATGAAACTTTCCTCAGGAACTTTAGCTGTTAGTTCTTTTTGTTTATTGGAACTTTCCTTTTATAGGTTCTTGTTGGTAAGACAAAGATAGAAGGGGAGGAAGCTCTTAGGAAGGTAGTCGTTGCTTTAAATGCGCTTGCAGGAATAGCTATACTTGAGCAGAATTTTTCTCAAGCTGTATCATTGTATAGAGAAGCACTGGCTCTAACTGAAGAGCACTCTGAAGATTTCCGCCTAGACCCTTTATTGAATATTCACATTCATCATAACCTTGCTGAGATACTTCCACTGGTCATTGAGAGCTCATCCCAACTCTCTTCAAATGGACAACAGTTACATGGAAACTCTGAAAAGGCCTCCAGGATACACAGTATCGAAAAATGTAATATAAGTGCTATGAAGAGGCGAAAAGTTAATGATGAGGATAGCTCAAACTTCACTATTGATGCTGAGAATACACTAATTCTATCCAATAATAGCTTAAATGGTGATCAAGAAAGAGATGATAAGTCCAATGTATCATCTAGATCCTTTAGTGAGGGATCATTAAGAGCAGCATGTGAGGAATTTAAACAGAAATATCTATCTGCGTTTACTACGAAGCTCTCTATGGCTCAACAAGATTTCAGAAAGTCGTACATGCAGGTATGTTTCCTCCATGATGGTCCATAGTGAATGTTTGTTATGTCACTTTCATAACTGTTTACATTTGTCATTTTCACGTGATTCT
Source organism: Aleurites moluccanus (assembly GCA_948193065.1). Taxonomy (NCBI): domain Eukaryota; kingdom Viridiplantae; phylum Streptophyta; class Magnoliopsida; order Malpighiales; family Euphorbiaceae; genus Aleurites; species Aleurites moluccanus. The sequence goes on along the minus strand of CANXYC012578630.1, from coordinate 77,042 downwards.
GTTAACTATATGTTAATGACTATAAGTTGTTGAATATATATGTGTAGATCTGTCATGGCTAACTTAGGCAACCCAGGTGTATATTTCTCCTGATTGACCCTGAGCTAGCCATACAATAGGTACCTTTAAGAATCAGACCCACCTTGTTGGCTATGTTGAAGCCCTTTTGCATTGTAGGGACAATTGATATTCTAACATTTCTCATATTCTTTAATTTGCCAACTTTGAAACACCATGGCCCTAAAAGTGCAGGCTGGAATTGTTTTTGCAAAAGTGTTTTCATGGTTCTTACTCTGGCTGATGAATAACAAAAGAAAAAAATGTTGGTGAACAATCCATTATCATTCCAATTTATTGTTTATTCTTAATCTTGGGGAAATGTGCATAACGATCAATGGAGTATGCCATAGTGCATTCCATTTTGGCATGTTATTTGTTGTCACCAACATCTAAAGTACATAATTTTCAGAATTATCTTTCTCCTCCTATATTACTTATTTTCAACAATCTGAATTTAAATGAAATTGTGTTCTTTTGAAGGTTTGTAATGCACTTGGTGATAGAGAAAATGAAGATACATCTTGGTGGTTGTACGCTCTTCATCATGCTGAGCAGAACAAGGACTTATCAAGAGACCTGATGAGAAAGATTGAAGAGGCTGTTTCAGGAACTCTAAATAATTCGAGGTCTTCAAGAATTGCATCCCAGTCAGTGACTAACTTGGATTTTTCCTATTCCTTTTGTCCTTTTTGAACTATTATCATGTTGATGAATCTAAGTTATTATTTCCTGTCAACTTCTCTGCCAGAGGCTTAAATTGGCACGGCTTCATACTTATCTTTTTTTTTTTTCTTCAAAATTTACATTCTCTAGATGGTTGGTTACATTTTGTTGAGGGAACTTGTACACTTACCTCTTATTTTGAAACACTTTAATGATACAAGTTCTGAATTTGATGAATCTGGGCTAAAAGCACGAAATATTGAGGCCGTTTTTCTTTTTTGATGGAAATAAAAAGAATATTCAAGGTAATGTTCCAAGATAAAAATAAACAGGCAAATAAGATAAACTATTTCAGCTATTGTTCACCAATTTTCTTTCGATTTTATGAGTAGGTTGGTCTATTCTTACTTATGTGTTTTTCTATATGCTTCTCAAAGTTTCATTTCTAGTAGTGGTTAACTTTTGTTGATTTGAGTCCAGTTTCCGAAGCATTACCGCTTTAAAGTACCATATCCAGACTCGTTTGGACCAATTGGAAGCTTCTAGAAAAACATTACTTGATCGACTTTTGGAAATTGATCAGACAATGGAGAGACCAAAAGAAGAGGATATTGAACGTGTGAGATACTGTCGAAGCTGCCAAGCTATTGATGATGGTCCTACATGTACTCATTGTGAACTAGAGGAATTATTTAAGGTTCACTATCAAACTGCCTTCTCGCATTGCAATTTGGTTGCTTAGTTTATGAAAATTAAAATTAAAAGAGATAAAAAGGAAGACCTTCATGTTTTTCCCTTCTTTCTTCAGGATTATGAGGCAAGGCTTTTTCGTCTTAACAAATCCCAAGGCGATATCATTACGTCAGCTGAAGAGGCAGTAGATCTGCAGAAAAAAAGATCTGCATTAAATCGTTTCTATTGGAATTTATCCGGGCCAAATAAAAATTCAACTTCATCCTGTGATGTTAATGAGGCAACAAAGAAGAGAGATGCTAGAGAAAGAGTAGTGGTGAGTTACTTTTTTTCAGGAGTTCCAACTAAATGAAATTTCATTTGTAAGAACAGTTTTTTCTTCATATTCCCCAAGGCTTCCAACAAATGAGTTAAAGTCATGGAGGGGAAGGTCCAACTCTAACTTAATCATGATAACACACCAAATTGCTTACACAAGATTTGGGTTTATCATCTGAAATCCTTTATGGCATATTTAAATACACTAGATTTTAATTTAGCATTCCATTGTTGGAGCACATTGAGGTTCAGCTGGAGAATTAATTTTTTTATGAGATAACTATGTGAAATTCTCTGTCAAATTGTGATTATAAAACACGTGACCACGTAGAATATATGCACTCATAATTGTTAAACCAGGAATACTCAGCATTTGCTGATGCATTCTGCAAATCTTTGATTACACATACCACCTTTTTTATTATCCGGCAAAAAAGCTAATTAGCAGATGGCAAGGCCTAGCAAATTTCACAGACTATTAATTGATATTCAGTAATTGTGCAACAAGAATATGTCGCTTTCACTATATGCACGTCCGAACTAGCATATTTTTTTTTTCTTTTGTGATGCACAATTAGATTATACTTCCAAGATCTATGCACCGGTTATCTTATCTGCTGGTGTAAATACATTGCAAATTTAATTGTTTTCACTGTTATTATTACAATTTGATGATTGCGCAAACAATCATTTACTTGTACTTCTTCTATAATGATGTTGACTTGGTAGGTTTCAAAATCACCCTCTGAATTGGAAGTTGTTCTTGGAGTAATAAAGAACCATTGTAAAGTTCAGTTGAGGAGGGAGGGACTTTCAATAGCAAGCAAGCAGCTACACATTCTGGAGGTATGGACTGATTAATCTCTTTTCACTGCTAGCATCTACTAAAATGGAACTGCATCATTATGATTAAACCCTTAACACTGCTGCCTGTAAGCATCTAATACCTGTTAGAAATCTGATTTTTCTTTCTTTCAATTCTTTGGCCATATACTTTTTCAAGGGCATGAGGAAGGAATACAGCCATGCCAGGTCCCTGGCAGTTTCCCAAGCTCAACTTCTGCGTGCTTATGATGAAATAAAGATGGCAACCTCACGTTTGCACCTAAGAGAAAATGAGAATGACAATTCAATTGATGCTTTAGGTCCAAATGAATTAGAGTCTGCAAGTGTGCTACACTCCAATGAAAAGTTCATTTCCTTGACCTTGTTGTCATGTATAAAAGGGAAGCTTCGTTATTTGAAGGTATCAACTCAACTTTATAAAATTCTTATTTTAAATAATTATCTCAGCCGACATGCGGCTCTGCTCTCCTTTCATATTTGTCACTGCATGAGGCTTTTGTGTACCAAGGAAACAGTTTTAGTATGTTTTACAATTATGAACTGTTGGTAAGCTTTCCACTTCTCCAATATAAAAGCATACAAAATCTACAAAATCTCAAGGTTGTGAAGTTTATGTCAATAATTTTTTCAATATGTATATGTCAAGTTGTAAACATTTTTCCATTTTGCAACGTCTGTATACAATCTATTGATTTGTTCTTTTTGTATTCATAATTTCAGTCTTGCAATTGAAGCTTGTTCTTTTTGTAATCATAATTTCGGTTTTGCAATTGAAGCACTACAGAACAAATTATTAGGCCTAGTTTCCTGATCACTAATTTGGTTATATTTTTACCTCTTTCATTTACATTTTGCTGCCACAAAGCTGAAATGAGTTTTACAAGTAATCGTCAGTGACTTAGTTTTAGCTGCCTTAAAGCTGAAATGGGTGCATCTATGAAAGGGAAAAGGTTGCTTCCATTGAGGATATCGTAAGGTCTGGACATGCCCAATGCAGATTTGTGGATACATTGGTGAATAAAGTTGGTTCACTTTGTATGAGATGGGAGATGTACTGAGTTTTCTCCTCTGCATGGCTAAACAGATATTAGATATAGATAGCTCACACACTAATTTTCTTATATTTTTCTTTAAAATCAAATAAATGTGTCCTTTGTTGCCATTATTTTTGCTATCTGTTATTTTCAGGGTTTGGTATTATCCAAACAGAAGTTGCCATCAGAAAGTTCAAATAATTCCTCATTAATACAAGAAATGGCAACAGTGTCAATTTCTACAGAGAAGATAAGTGAACACTTACCCAAAGATGATGAGGAAGCATGTCCAATCTGTCAAGAGAAGCTAAACAATCAAAAGATGGTTTTCCAATGTGGACATGTTACATGCTGTAAATGTAAGTTCTGCATTACCTGTTTCATCATGAACCATTGGTTATGTCAAATGCCACTAGGTAATTTGGAATCTTTATTTTTAACATCCCTTGAATGAATTGAGATTTATCTGCCATTTAAACCATGCAAGCCACCTAGCTTTTCTCTCTCATCTGCACTTGTCTACGAGATGTCCTCAGCTTTCTCAAATGCTTTTTATTTTATTTTTTTTGTTGTGGGAGGGCAGCTATGGCATTCATGTTAAGCTGCCTCTAATTTCTGTTTCATGCTTGTTTCTTGCAGGCTTATTTTCTATGACTGAGCGTAGGCAAAATGACAATAAGTTCCAAAGGAAATGGGTAATGTGCCCAACATGCCGGCAGCATACAGATTTTGGGAGTATTGCTTATGCAGATGACAGACAAGACAAATCTTGTATTTCGGCTATGTTAAACACAGCTCAAGGTTATGAACAAGAGGCGCCTTTGGCAGTTCAAGGTTCATATGGAACAAAGGTATCCTTCCTAAATCAATGCATTATAAAATATTGTGTGCTTCTGTTTTAATTTTTACATGAGACTTCTTCATGATTCATATGTACATGTGTTCCTTCTTTTTCCATAGGATAACCATTGTAACATTTTTATTTCGTTTCTTCTTCATCTTATTCATGTGCATTTACATGTCTTTGTGTGTAAATAAAGATCAAAGCAGTCTCCAGAAGAATCTCATCGTTCATGTGTATGCGTGCATGCATGATTTTGATTTGTTTCTGTTCCCTCTTTTTCCATAGGATAACTCGCTCTAACTTCTTTATTTCCTTTCTTCTTCTTCTTCTTCTTGTCCATATGCATATCTGTGTGTAAAATGAAGATTGAAGCAGTTACAAGAAGAATCTTGTGGATCAAGTCTTCAGATCCTGAAGCCAAAGTTCTGGTTTTCTCAAGTTGGAATGATGTCCTTGATGTGTTAGAACATGCTTTCCATGCTAATGGTATCACCTATAGGCGGATGAAAGGAGGCAGGTTAGAGGATCCACTAAACATTCTTAATTTCTTTATATAAATCATTTGGATATTGCCGGAGTTCATTGGATCAGAACAATATGGCCTTGCCACTTGTTTTGCATTATTTGCCAAACTACAGTTATTGGAATTTCTTATTTTGGTAACTCAATGAAATTATAAAGAACCCATTTTGTTGCAAATGAATGAAAGTAATTATCAGCTCAAATTTCAAAATAAGGGCAAAAAAAAGGGTGCTTCTTTTGCCATAAGCATTCTGCTACGAACAATAAGCTCTCAGTTCAGAAAGGCCATACACATAGCAAGTGATAGCAGCCATTCTTCTGAGGTTTTTCAAAAAATGAAGAAGAGAAACGGTTGGCATCTGGGTCTGGCCTTAGGCTGAGAGCTTAGATGGTTTTGGCAGAGAGAGAGAATTAAAAGTATATGTGCATTACCTAATATATTCAACTGTTTTTATTTAAGTTCAGAAAGAAGAGAGATGAAGAGTTTAGCATCTGTTATGATCATAGCAGCACCGCGTTTTATTTCATCCTCACCTAAACTAATTTAATATAATGCAGTTCCTTTAAAAGTTTGGCTTGTATCAAATAATAATAATAACATTTTGCACATGTGCATATGTTTATTTAGCTCTACTTTGTGCCCAGTCTGGATCCTCTGTCCCTTGTGTGTCTCATCTCTTGTCCATACCCTCTTTTATGCGCCACGTCATTTATGAAAAAAAAAGTTGGCTGCCACAACAGTTTGAAGAAATAGGTGATATGGCTTATAAAAAGAATATGGGATAGAGAATGAGACACACAAGGGACAGAGGATCGAAATTGCTCTATGCCACCAGAATAATTTGAAGAAAACAGATAAAAGTTTTTGCATATGAATGTTGATCACACTGTCTATACTATTCATATTCTTCTGGTTATGGCTTCACAAGTGCAGGAAAGCTCATATTGCCATCAGTGAATTTAGAGGGCAGAAAAGCAGTGCCAAAGTAAGTCACAAAATACATGGCCAAAAAAAGGAACCAAAATCAATTCAAGTGTTACTGCTGTTAATCCAACATGGAGCCAAGGGCCTTAATCTTTTAGAAGCACAGCATGTTGTTCTTGTAGAGCCACTACTTAATCCGGCAACAGAAGCACAAGCAATTAGCCGTGTACACCGAATTGGGCAGGAAAATAGGACACTAGTCCACCGTTTTATAGTAAGTATATTTTCCTTTCATCTTAAATAATATATACATGTGAACACTTTTGAACATTGTACATAGATGCACTAACTTGCATAATATGCACTTGAAATAGATAAATGTGTCCTCCCCAGCATTTGAGAAAATTATCTGCAATTGGATTGTTTTCATTATAGTTATAACACTGATGCCAAACAAGTGGGCTATTCTCAAATAGTGTCATGCAGGGATATTTTCCTTACCTGAGTATAAATGTTATCTCAGATCTTCATCGCTCACTTGAATGGACATATGGAAAAATAAGTCTGTTACATTTCGAAGTGGATTCCTCCGATCTATCTTTGAGATCATCTAGACTGCAATTTCTAGTCTGTGAGACTATGCTTAGATCATCTATACTACAATGTCCCTGAGTTTTGTCATTAAAGTGTTCCCTCCTAGATCATCTTTATTATTTTGTTTTAAATGCAAAGGTGATTTAGGACCAGCTAAAGAGAAAACGAAAACATGAGAATCAATTTTCAGAAAGCTCAGTTTAATCGATCAATCGCTTTAAGAGCCTGACGACTAGTATCTACCGATGCTTCATATAGGCATCAAACCGGATGCAAAATTACAAAAATTTAGTAAATCAAAATACGATTTCAAAACTCAAATTTTCTAAAAAGGAATCTGTAAAATTCCAAATCTCATCTTCTTTGTTCCCATCAAAGGCTGGGATAGAATTGTAGCTATAAAAGAACTTTACATTTCTAGCCTATTTATTGCCTAAATTTCTGAAGACCTGTGGCTTTTATCAGATTTTGTGCTTAATTGATTTGGATCTCTGGCACACATATTAAAGATACTTAACTAACATGTTTTCTCATAGGTTCTCTTTTCTCTTGTGGTGTTAGGTTAAGAACACGGTGGAAGAGAGCATATATAAATTGAACAGGAGTAGAAACTCTAGTTCCTTCATAAGTGGCAACACAAAGAATCAGGATCAGCCACTTTTGACACTTAAAGATGTCGAGTCTCTATTTGCAACAGTGTCATCCACGGTTCCAAAAGGTGATGAAGAACCCACTGAAAGTCTTAGACATTTGCCTCCTGCTGTAGCTGCTGCTATAGCAGCTGAAAGGAGACTGAAGGAGAATACAACATAACAGTTTTTTGGGATAATCATTTCTTTTCAATAAGCACAAAACACCATAGTAGAATTGCAATAAAGCATTCTTACATCCAGCAGGCAGTTGTAGGTGTTCCCTAACCAAAATTGTGTATAGCCTCTAGTTGTGTTAGAAATTAGTTTATTGGTGTATATAGCATAATGCCCTTTTTAACTTCAAGTTAGCCCATAGTAACTACTGCTGTAGGCTAATTCAAATTGAAGCTCATTGTAGAGAACTAATTATTCATTAAGCTAGTCCTGTTTTTCTTTCATCTTAATTATCAGACAATAATCTAAATATGGAGCTGAGCTCTTACATTTTCTGTATTAGATTATGGGAGCAACTTCCCATGAGTGGACTCTGGTTTGATACTTCTTTGCACAGAAGACAACAAAGAAAAAAGAAAAGAATATGATATAATTTTTTTTTCTTTACAAGGAAGTGGGTATTGCAGTAGAGTCTGGAAGCCATTCATCAATTCACGACTTTAATCATATTATATAAACATCATTCCTAAGGCTCTGTTTGGGGACAAGAATTGAAATTAGAATTAAGAATTTTAATTCCAATTCTAATTTTCTAGAATTATAATTTTATTGAAATTGTAATTCTACCTATTGTTTCACACAAAAAATTGAAATTAAAATTGAAATTGAAATTAAATAAAAAATTGATGATGATAAAAGTGTTTGTTTAAATTGAAAATGGTGGTGGCAGTGGAGATGATGGTGGATTATTAGCGATGATGGTCCGACGAATCAACGTCGTCAGCAGTAACAATCTGGCAAGCTATTATCGTCAGCGATGATCGGAAGTGATGAGCCACCGTCACTGGAGGTGATGACGGATCACCGTCGCCGGAGGTAACTCTGGAGATAGAGGTGACAGTGGCGATGGTGCTGGGAGTAATGGTGAAAGAAAGAATTGTAGTGATAATTATGTAATTATAATTTTTATGGATTGAGAATAAAATTGTTGAATTAATTTTTTAGTTATATTACAATTTCATGAAATTGTAGTTAAAATTTTAATTCTAATTTTAGGTAGCTGGGAATTGAGAATTTCAATTTCAATTCTAAACTCTACAAATGAAACCTAAGAGAAGTTCAACTAGTACGCTTATAAGGTTGATGAGTTTCAGTTGCTTGCTAAATTCTAACTTCATCTTTCATTGTTTTGATGTCCATCAGTATAATTATATGTGATATTTATTGGTGGAGCTTTATTTATGAATTTATCAACTTGAATGGCTGAGATTTCGCAACAAGCAACAAGCAACAAGTGGAAACTTTTAGTAGTTTTAGAAGAAATCTAATGTGACTTCCATAGTTGGACAACTCCATGACTCCAAAAGTAAGTGATTGTTACTAGAACTGTCTGAATTGCAATCACTTCTTTTACGCAACTACTTGCATAATCAAGTTTGGACAAACTGCTCACAAAACACAGGCAACGACAGAGGACTTGCCCTCTTCCCATACATTGACAAGGGCGTGGCTATCAATCTTTAAAGCGCGTGCCCTCTGCAAATCTCGTATACCACCCAGCACCATCTCGATTCCTCGACCTACTGCTTACACGTGGCAATTTCTGCTTGTCAGATTCTCATTGTTAGCCTTTGAATGACATGTGGACTCGTGGGGCCATCCTCATCCTGAACCCCCAAACCCTATATAAACACCACTCAATTTGCATAAAACTACATTAGAAGGCCACAGAAACAAAGAAACAAACTGTGTTTCAAATAAATAAAATTCTTCTCACAATGAAAGCATCAGTTTGTCATCATAATATTTCTTTTTCTTCTTCTTCTTCTTCTTTTCCTTCTCACAAAACCAAAACCAAAGCCTGTCAGTGTTTGAGGTTCAGGCCAAGTGAAATGCCTAATCATAGACAACATGGATTGACAGTGGGATGTGCTAAACTGGAATCTGGTTCAGTGACAGAGGTAGGAAGAGAATTGGAGGCTGAATTGAAGCCAGAAGGGGAAGATTGGATGATGGAATTGGGAAAGTTCAGAGAAAGATGCAAGGAAGGGAGAGGAGTTGTAGAAATGTTAGTGCTTGGAAAGAATGGGTGAGGATGAAGGTAGAGAACCCACTGATTACAACAGAAGAGCTCAGATATTTGACAAGAGTTCTAGAGTTTTCCAGGCTCTCAAGAAGCGCAACGCACCTTCTCACCAATCTTGATTATGCACACCTTCTCACCAATCGTGATTATGTAATAATATTAGTGTTGTTCCTTTTCATCATTACCATGGATAGAAAGGATTGTTCAAGTTAACAATTTTTCATGCTGCTTGCTTCTTTTTCCTGTTCTCTACTACAAAACAAAAACAAAAATATGAAGAAAAGAAGGCAAAATGCATTGAATATTTTCCTTGTTAGCATGATTGCCTAAAATAAGAAAACATAATCCACATCCTACACGTAACTACTCTTGGAAAACAAAAACACTGGCAACTCCATTTTACCCTAACATAATGCTAAGCCATAACCAATGAGCATCTCCAATGAGACAAGACTAACCAAATTTCCAGTGGTTATTGCAATTTACACGTTACATTTGTTGTCATTGGCTCATCCGCACTCCTAGTTTGCATTTGGTGATAGGTGACTTTGCGTAACCCACAACGACCACACTTGAATGGATCAGTTGTGGGTTTGAGGCCACTTCCAATATCACAGTTAAACAAGGCTTTCTGTTTCATCTTCTCATTTATCTGTTGCCTCTCATAACTTGCCATCTCCTGTGAACTCAAGTCTACAATTCTCTCTGGCTTCAATTGTCCAAGAAGAATTTTTCTCCGAAAATCAGGATTATTTGCATCCTTGATATTAGAACGCGCCGCCGCCCACCCCCCCCCCCCCAGTTTTTAAACAACACTGACTCGACAGAAACAGCAAACTTGAATAGGGTCACACGAATTCACATCATCCTGAATCTCTTCTTTAGCTTCGCTAAAAACCCTGCACAAAGCCTCATAAAGTTGCTCCAATATCCTGTCTTGTAAGGCGTCATTGCATTTTGGGACATTCAATTCGTTGCAGTGGAGCAACAGTTTCAGACTTCACAACTTCAGCAGATCCTGAAGTTCCATTCTGAATAATTTCATCCTTGGAAACTTTCTCAACTATGACGGTTTCATCCTTGGAGACTTTTTCGCCTTTCACAGGGGTGGTCTTTTGACGCTTCTCAGCCTTAATATCCTCTGTTTTAGCAGACTTTGCTTTGATAGAGTTTTTGTCCTGTGTTGTTTCATTTTTCTTATCACCAATTTTATAATCCAGAACCATTTTTTCCACAATGCAAATACATTAGAAGAAAGATCCCGAATGTTACTTCCTAGAATGTTTTGTTAGAGGTCGAAGTGGCTTTCGTACCTGACAAAAGAAAATCTCAAGATAAGTTGAAGACAAGTTCATCAATGTAATTTCTATTAGGAATTGGCATTGTTATTGTTATTGTTGATCCTTAGTAAAAAACTGTTTTTAAGGTATAATTAACTCTTGCTCAAAAGAAAGGTATAATTAAGTCTGCCTATTCAAAAAAGTTAGTCTGTTAACCATTCGGATGTGTTTATATAAACAACGGAGTCGAATGTGGATATTCGGTATCGGGTAAGAAAGAAAGATTTCACAATCAAGAACATGAAGAGGGGAAAATTATTTTAAATATCTAACGATATTAACAAAATCATATAGCAAAATAACAAAGCAGAAGGAGGCAAAAAGTATATTGATGGAGGGAATACCTGGGTGGAGACAAGAAGTTGAACAGTCACAGGAAAGGCCTTTAGCTGAGTCAAGGCATCAAGACATCGACTTTCCTCAGCTCCTTCGTCGTCCTCTGACTCGGCCGCACCAGCAGCATTTTTTGCAGCTGCAAATAGCTCTAGCAATTCTTTCTCATTTGCTTTCTCCGTCAGCATGATTATTTCATTCCACAAAATTGAAAACAATTCAAAAGAAAAATAATTTGGCAAAAACGATTGAAGAATGCTGTTAACAAAAAAAGAAAAAAACAATTCATAAATTTTTTTGGTATAAAACGTCCGGAACTTCTCAACTTCCAAGTAACGAAGATTACTGCTAAAAAAAAAGAGGACTTGCATAAAATACAAGGAGAAAAGAAACAAATTTTAGAAAAAAATAAACTTTTAATGCACTTGGAAGAGATAAAGGCAGGCACCTGGCTTGTTCCTTTAGTTCCAAAGTGGCAGAAACTTCGAAGACAGAGTAGCCCTGAATGCAAGAAAGCAATGCAATGCGAGAGAGAGAAAGAAAGGGTACGCAGGGTTGAGGTAAAGGTTGTTGTGTCAGACTTAGAAACTTATTTATCTATCTACATTTCAAAGAGAGAACAAATTGGAAAAATGAGATGATTTATAGGGCTTTTACTGGTAACTAGTTGCAAGGCGCAGTTATCTTCCGCTTTTTCGGTACGGGACGCATTACTTGGGCCGAATTTTTTTTCCCCCCTCTTATTTCTTCAGGATTTCTCCCATATGCAATTTTGATCAGTTTATCCTTCCTCCAAATACGGGTAGTCTAGTGCTGGAAGTTGATGGAAGTTGGCCCTTTCGCATGCATATGCAAAAGGGGAAAAGTTTTTCATCTAAACTATAAGTCGTCACTAATATAATGCTATATTATTAAACTAGCATCAATTTATCATTGTTCATTAATTAATTGGATTATGTAAAAACATGAGCATCTTGTTATATATGCAAAGAATGGTTTAACTTTTATCTGTTCAATCTGTTTTTCACTTGGTAAAACATTCAATAATCCAGAGAGGAAAACATGACATTCCCTCGCATGCAAAACATTGCAATGCCTCTTTAAACAGCTTCTATTCATCTTCCCCTTTTCCCGCTAGTTAAATCAAGAAATCATTGTCATGCCCCCCAAAAAATAACTGAATGTATAATTTGCATGCATTCTCCTGTACACACTAAGCATCAGTTTCTTTAAACCTCATAATTCATACAACAGAATAAATGTTTCACATATCTAAAGAGTTGGCGGCCAGTGTTGTCTAAGCAAATTGATAAACACAACAATAGTCATGTACTCCATATGACCATCAAAATTGCCTATAACTAGTTGAAATTGTAACTTTTACATAGTTGATGCTGATGAAACATCAAAGAGTCATCTCTGGCATGCACATGGGAACAAAGTACATAAACAAACACAAACACAATCCCATCCCCTTTTAGATAATTGCTTAGACAGAGAGAGTTATTCAAAAGCTGGAAGTACAATAAAAATAACAGAAACGTTGAGTTTAAAATTGTTAATTGACCAAGGAATTAATGCCAAGAAGGCCTCAACAATAAACTATCCAGAAATCAAACTATATTATTCATATCAACTTGGTTTTTCTCATTGCCAACCTGATGAAAGAAATAAAAAAAACTATCTAGAAATCAGATCCCTATTCACTTTCCTTCAGGCTCTCCCTTCTCGAAAAAGGTCCTCTTAATCCAACCGAATGGCTGAGAAAAGACAAGAAAAATTTTAAGATTGAATGAACATTATAAGAATGTGAGAAAAATATTTCTTTCTACTAATGGATTGGTAAGAAAATACTAATTAAGTTTAGGTATGTAAAGCAGCAAAGATGAAAAATCAATTGCAAAGTTTGATGCACAAATTATTTTAGGGAACCATCAAAAGTTCCCTAGCACAATTCTCACAATTAAGTTGGGGGAAGGATGTGAATTTCACACGAGCATGAAAAGAAGAAACAGAGCCAGAAAACAAAATTTGTCACTGGACAACATTTAATAATTAAGCAAAGAACCACATTAAAAAACAATAATAAGATGTCATAAACTTGTTTTTTATTCACTGTCATAAACTTTTTTGTTATTCGCCATAATTGAGTTTGTCAGCTAAAAGCTCCTTTGTATGCCTTATTATCGAGCATCCCTTTAGCTCGTCATGATTTTAAGCTACATCTACTTGCAATATCTGCCAAAATTTGTAGCTATAAAAGGCGGCTTTCTTCCTATTTCACGGTAGATACTCATTTTTTTTAGAAATAAAATATGTACTTGCAGATATGAAAAGGCCCACTTATAATCACAAGGAGCACTGGAATCAAGCAAATGCAAAGTTGAAAATTTGAGATTTCTATACAAATATCTGAAGGATCAGTAATTAGTAAATAAGAATTCAGACATAAGGAGAAGGCGGGCCGAGGGGGAGAAATACCTGAATAAGCCAAAGAGCAGTGGTGGTGGCGGCGACGCCCCAGAAGGCGGCGGCCTGGATGTCAGTGGGTTGAGGACGAAGCCTGGGCTATAGGAACTTGAACATAGCGGTTTCACCTGCCATTATGGAATCGATTTGACAACCCTAAAACCTTAAAAATGAAAAAGTTAGGGGCTTTTTAATGAGAATTGGGAGAGAGTATCTTTGTTTGCCTTCCCCTTCAATACTCTGTTAATGTCAGTTACTCGATCAAAGGCTTTCTTCGCCCATCTTATTGAATTGTCCTTGATTCATTTAACACCGTCCGATCGCCTTGTATTTATTTTTTTAATTTTAAGAAGGATCGCCCTGTATTTGGGTCCTCGGCTGGCCTATAAAAATGATATAAATTGGGCCTCCTATTCCTTCTTCCCCCAAATCAAAGCACCAAATCATTAAATTTTTTTTAAGATTAAATTTTAATATAATATATTAAAAAATTTTAATATTTTTAAAATTATAATAAAAAATTTATTTATTTTAATTTTAAATTATAAAATCTTTTTGTTATTTTTTATTATTTTTTTATCAGTCAATAATATAAAAATTAAATTTTAACTATGATATTTTATTTATTATCAAAACTACTACTTTTCTTTCGTCTTCTACTCCCATCCATTAAAACTCATTTCTCTTTCTTCTAGAACTTTGTGAAATAAAACTGTAAAGATAATTTTTAGTTCAAATAGTATTTGCTTGAATTGGCTTATGGAAAAACTCAAATCAAGTTACAAGAGATTTGTCAATTTACAACAATCAATCCAATAATTCGAGCATGATCTTCTTTTATAACCTATCAAACTCAAAACTCCAAACACATCGTTAGTAACCACAGTATCAAAAACAACTAAAATATCTGAATCGAAACAATCTGAATTCTTCCAACACACCTTGTAAATCGTCAATCGCGCTTTTGGAGCCAAGCCTTTCGCAATCCCTGACGTATACCCAGGTATGCTTGCTTGGAATGAGTGCCTTCAGCTGTCGATGCTATATGGGTACCATGACAATCTGCATCTCTGACAATATGAATTCAATTGTTTCATTTATTCCATTTAACGGACCTGTCGATTTTGCCGCTGCTTCATGACCTTTAACAAAAATACGAGCACCAATTAATTTCTTATTTCAATTTATGGGGGTAAATTTCACATCGATTTCATAAATCCCTCTCCGTCGGACGACACTGGTCCAAGATTCACATTGGAAAAGCTCCGACGCTCAGGCCAAACTTCGGTATCGAAAACTCCAATAATGACATCAGATCCGTAATCGAAATCGGACCAGAGACCGTGCTGATTTCAAAGGCCGAGGAACTGAGGGGAGCGAGTAGTGTGAAGCTGGCTACGACGATCCTCAAAAACATAGAGAATTGAAGAGTGTTGGCTTAGATTGGAAGCATGGTCTGGAGTAACAGAGGTGGAAAAAGCCATGGAAAATGATGTCGTATACATGCAGGATTTGGAGTGGATTAGCAAATTCGGAGGTGTACCAGTGGTAGTGAGTAGGGAAATGAAGGGCTTAGATTTAGAGTCAACACGAAAAATGAAGGTTTTAATCGTCTGACAGGAGGATAGTATGGGTAGAGGAAAATCAAAGAGAAAGGGTAGAGGAAAATCAAAGAGAAAGGAAAATAAGAGTAAGAAAGGAAAATGGACAAAAATTTAGCCATATTAAGAGTAGTAGAGAGTGAAGTGAGGTGAAAGTATGGTGCAAGTGACAAACATATATACCAAAAATTGTCTATTTTTATTATTTATTATTTATTGGTGTGGTTGAAAGTAACAGTATTTAAATGGAAATTAAAATGAAAATCTGGGGTTTTATGAATTTTTTATTTTGATTTAACAGATTTTTAATAAAAAAAATTCGCAAATTTTAACAGAATTAAAAAATAAAAAATTTTTAATATAATTTTAAAAATATAAAAAAATTTTAATATAATATAATAAAACACAAAGATTTCATAATAATTATCCTTATTTTTTACTCAATTTAATTTTCTTTTGGATAAAGTGATTAAATTGGGATTAGTTTGCTCATGCATTATTTCTGACTTGAGCTTTGTCAACTTATCTACATTTTTCCAAACCTAACAAAAATCTTGTTGGTCTTAAAATAGATAAATTGTCAGGTACAATGACGATATTAGAGAACATCAATACCTTGCTAGAAAGATGAGGCATCTTGAAGATGAGGTCTAGGACAAAAGATTAAAAAAAAAAAAAAAGGTTCTATGTTCTTGGAATGGATATTTCAATAAAATCAAGAGTGGAAAAAAGTTGCAAGTTCTTGAAATGCATATTAATACAATCATCTATCTTGTATATATCATCTTCCCTGTTTGACTAAATTGAGCTTCAAAGCTGATTAGAATTCCTCGTACTACTATCTGGTTTAGATGTTGGTCTGCTACCCTTTTCAAGACCACCAATAACGCCCCAACTCTCAAACTGCTTATGTCTAGCTCTTGCTCTTTCTTTTTTGTCTTCAGATTTCAATGAATAACAGTGCGAACAAGAAACTCCGTACTCCATTTCTGGAGCTTCCATGTCAAAATCGCTCACTAGTTGCTTACATCCATAGCACTTCTTGTAAGTTCCTTGTGCTAAACCATGCTCAACTGATGCTTGTCAAAAACGAAGCACTCACCCTCTCACCTGCTTTCCGAATGAGGAACTTCCTCAAGGTTCTTTAGAATCCCACCTACCAAGTGATAGACCTGTAAAGGTATAAGATGGATGAACAAATAATTACAAACTGAAATGACAGAACATACCAATTTCAACAACAAAGAAGGACAAAAGAAACACAAGTGCTGAATGCAATATGCTACATTGTTTCATGTTAAACTTAAATGGTTCTATATCTAAAAGTGGGACGGTTGAGTTGTATAGATGAATGAATGGAGAAAATTAGCCTTCTACTTTATAACAAGGGCTCATGAAGGTCCCATATAGACTTTATGGTAGAAGTATAATTGAAATATAAATCATCTCTTTGAAATCATTCCTGAGGAGAAGACTTGAAACTTTCTCACATACAATCCCTCCAGTACATTACATTGCAACTCGCTGTGGCATTTTTTGCTTTTGGGCTCTCTATTGATTTATCATTGTTTCCATCTGAATGGTTCACCTCATCTGTCTTTGCAAGTTGGAACTAATTTTCCACCCAACAAGGGAATTCCCGAAATGATGTCGTCCAAGGATCAACTACTCCTTTGAACTTTCCTATCCTAGTTGCATAATTATTCTGGACATCACTCACAACCTATGTGCAGGATCAAGAACAAAATTAAACAGAAAAGTTTAGGCTTATGCAATACCCATAACATTGTAGACACCTCAATTCTACAATCATTGTAGACACCTTAATTCTACAATCATTGTGAAAACCTCAATTCTAAACCCAACTACTTTGTAATGGTTTATACATATTTCAAGTTCTAGATAATGATATTGACTATGGTATTTGATTTGCAGACAGTTTACCTCATGTTTAGATTCTAACATCCTGAAACTTTGCATGTATATTGGGATAACAAAACTGAGGTAGTAGCCAAATTTGATGTGGATGGAACTAACAGAGTCGTGATCTTAAATACAAGCTTTCAAGATCAAGTATCCAAAGCCCATATGCCATGTTACTCGGGAAAATAGTTTAAATAGATCTGTGATGTACAACTTTTTGAATAAACTAGTAATCCTTTACTCGATGCTAACATTCCCAAATCTTTTTTCTATTTGTTCAGAATCACATCACTCAAAATTAAAGTCCATCCATTAGTTGACTACATTTAAACAAACAAGAATAAGAATGACCACTCATAAAACAAATCATCATCAGACACTCAGGAACCAATTTCAGTATCATTTCCAACAAAAAATTAGTTATAAATGGCTTGGAAGAGAAAGAATGCAATACAATGGCCCAATAAAAATTACATTTTTTTTCAAAATTTGAAAATAAATTCAGAAATTCTGTTCAAAAAGAATCTCCAATTCCACAAATTCTCCAGTTTGAAAATGACAGAGAAATATAACAAAGAGAAACTAAAATCTTGACAAATAGAAATAATGTTAAAGAGGCTCACAATGTCTGGATCACTGATCAATGCATGCCACTCCTTTGGGTTCACATATTTCCCAACCCTTTCAATAGGTGACACAGTAGGCATTCCAATTAGGCACAAAGAATGAATATGATAAGAACAATCTAACTGTAACAACAGGATGTTACCATTCCATAATCATGATTTCCTTAAAATCCAATGAAAAATCTTTTTGGTTATCATGCAATACCTCTTTCTTCAACTTGACCTAACATTGATCCCATCGAAAGGGTGCATCCTCCCCTGCTGCCAAAGGAGAACTAGTACTGTGCCCATGGTGGATAGCTTCCTCCTCGGGACTGACAGGTGATTCCACCTGTCTTAGCCCCTTCAGCCGATCATCGCTTTTGATGAAGTCAAGAGCTTTTTCCACTGACATAGATAGATTTAAGTGTATTGAGGACAAGTAACATAGTTAAGCAAATGGGGGATGAACAAAATACAAGGCTTTACTGGTTGCCAAAGAGGAAAGAACTGCATCTTGATTGTCTGCTATTGTTGTATAATGATGATTTATATTTTTGAGATGTTAAAATTGTACAAGGATGGTTGATATTATTGATGTCTATGTAGAATATGATGTAGACAATCCCTGGGGTTGATGAGTCTATGTTGATGTTTTTGGAATATGATTGTGCATAGGGTGATGATGGTGAGGAAGTTGATGATGAGCCAAGAGCTATGGAGGCTAATATGGGACAACAAGAGTCAGTGACAATTGAAAATATACAGAAAATGACTGACTATGGTTTAGAGAATGAATTAAGCTAGTATGAATTCAAAACAAGTCAGGGGTCAAGCTAGTAATAGGGCAATAAATTTTGTCAATACCTAACAACAGTGAGAAAGGTATGGGATTAAATGAAGTTATAACTGAAAAAAGCACAGTCTAATGAATGTAATGAAGAGGGCAGAAATTTATTTTCCTGAATTTGTTCACTTAAAATTTAATGAGGTGCACAATACAGTTATTAAAGGTGATTTTAGCGGATTAGATGGGAACATTGGCGTTGGAAAGAATGATATATCAGTTAAGAAAAAGCGCAACCTAATATAAATAATAGTGATGGAAGTAGAGTTGTTGGGGATAAGGAATGTAGATGGTTCTGGGGAGAATTTAGTTGATCCGAGGATTAGGGCTTCGCAATGAAGGGAATAGGTTAGAAAGAGACCCTAAAATCAGATAAAAGTCTATGCGCTCTGTAAAAGGTTGTGTTCGGGTCGCAAGAAAATGCTGTTAGATTTCAAAAATGGTGGATCCTCAAACCAGCTTTCCACCTACAATAAAAAAAAAGAGCAACATAAAAGTTAACTCGGGCTCAATTTGACAAAAATTGATTGAAGGAGAAAAGGATTAAGGGAAAAAAAAAAAATTGTTGCCATAAAGCCCCAAATTTATTGAAGAAAAGGATCTCCCTTTGGTGTTGAGATTGAAGAGAAAAATAAACCTAGAAAAGAATTAGAACTGTGTTACATGTTTTTGTCCAAAATTTTATAGTTTTATGGCACAAAGAAATCAATAAAAAATTTATTTTTTAAATGGGGCTATGTCCACCTGTGCTCTTGGAATTGGGCAAAAAAAATTGGGGTGGGTGGCCATGCCCCTTCCGTCCATCCATACATTTGTCTCTGAATATATATTTATATTATAATTTAAAGACTGAAAGTATAACGGTTCTGTCCGAAATTAGTTCTCAGTAATCTGTTATTGTTTTATGATTCAATTCTGATTAGAAGTGTAACGGCCCGATATGAAACTGATTCTCAATATTTGTTATTGTTTTATGGCTCTTAATAACCTGGTGTAAAATAATTATTCTTTTTCTCACACTCACTATTATTAATTGGCTTATATTTATAGTATAACTCAGACCACTAGTCTAATCTTAATTTGCCTTGAATATTGTGACTTATATTTACAATAGGGCTCAGACCACTAATTTAACCTTAATTGTTTTATAATATGACTCAGGCCATTAGTTTAATCTTAATTGTTTTATGGTTCGGTTTGAAATTGACTTTCAATAACCTGATGTAAAATGGTTATTCCTTTTCTCACACCCACCACTTCCTCAAGCAGTGAGGATGTTGTACTCTCCTTTTGCTAATTGATTGGCTTGTATTTACAATAGGACTCAAACCACTAATCTAATTTTAATTGGTTTTGGATATTATGGCTTCTATTTACAATAGGACTTAGACTACTAGTTTAACAGGTGGCTCTGATATCATATTATAACGGTCCAGCCTGTAACTGACTCCAAATAACATGTTATTTTTATTGTTTAACTTTAATTTAAAATAGTTAATCTAAATTATTTAGATAATAAATAGTTAGCACCCACCGCTTGCCCAAGCGATGGGGATGTTACAGGAAGTGTTACTTGGAATATGAGTAACTTCAACCATATAAGCCACATGTTGAATTTAAATGTTTCTTATGATAATTTTTTTTTTTATATCACAACCTGACCTTATAGATGAGAGGATAATTGAGAGTTCAAATCCTGTCCCGAAGGAGCAATGAAGGGTTATATGAGATGAACCACCTCTGGACATATATGAAGCAAATCCTAAGTACGGTGAATTTCAAGCCCCAGGTCTGAAATGGGGAGGAAAAAAGTGCATGAAAAAGAGGCAACTTGAAGATCGACAAAAGAATATTAGGAAGAATGAAAAAAAAAAAAAAAAAGCCAAAAATAATACCCTAAGTCAAGGTGCAAACACAAACTCACTATCAGCATCTAAGGTTAGGAGGACTCAACAAAGTGAAGATGTAAATCACTCTGTAAATATGCAATTCAGTGGATAACAAAGTACAATAGTTAGAGTTGATATAACAAATATGTGGCCAAATTATATACAGTTCAGCTCAACTGCACCTCCACCAAGTCTACAAGGTACCAGTAGATTCAAACCACCAGCACAGGAGATATTACAACATCAAAGCTCAATTGGTACAACTATTATTAATAACCAACATGCAAATGCCACATTAAGGAAAAGTCAATTCATAATAGTAACAAGAAAGGGATGGATATTTACAATGTATTCAAGACGCAGATGAAGTCAAAAGGAAGCAAAGTAGGGAGCTCAAGTGGGTGAACTGAGCAGTTTCTACAAATGCCTCAGCATAGAAGAAATAATCTACAGATTCATCAGCAGACTCCAGCATGTTAGTCCACACTAGAGAATTTGATTAAATGGCAGACCATAATGAAAAAACTGTCTTTTTGAATATGGTAGTAGTTGTATTAATGGCTATATTTGTGTAAATATATAGTGCACATGCCCAAATATGAAAAAGAGCAAAATATAATTATTTTTTTTTTGTTTATTTTGATGCTATAAAATTAAATATAATTAAAACTTAACTCTGTTATTATGTATATGTTACTTATTTCCTTGTTATTGATTATATGCAGTTTGTTTCTGGTAATTACTTCTATTAATTTATAGTAATATAATCAATAGTAATTAAATGAGCATTCTGTATAATCAAAGTACAACCTGAAGAGGATCCAGAAAATTCAGAAATCTAGTAAAGGGTTTAGAGAATGTAGAAGAAATTGTTTAATTTGGTGAGTTGTATATTTTTTTATTGAACATAAGCAATGTATATATACAATTGAAACGAGCACAACAAATACACGTGCTTAACATCTTTATATTTCTGTTCACAACAAATACACGTGCTTAACATCTTTATATTTCTGTTATTTTGCTAACTAATTAAATAGGTTAACATCCCCCCCTCAAGATGAAATTTGGTGAAGGTCAACCAAATTCATCTTGGACAGTAAAGAATAGAAGGAAGGTGCAAACAAAGCTTTGGTGAATATATCAGCAAGTTGATCTTTGGATGAAACATGAGCTGTAACAATCAAACCTTGCTTCAATTGTTCACGAACAATATGACAATCAATGTCCAAATGCTTTGTTCTTTCATGGAAGACAGGATTGGCAGCAATATGTAATGCAGCCTGGTTATCACATAGCAAAGAGAATGGCAGTTGTACTGGAATATGAAGATCACGAAGCAAATATGAGATCCATTGTAACTCACAAACAATAGCTGTCATACTTCGGTATTCAGCTTCTGCTGTGGATCTTGAGATGGTAGTCTATTTCTTGGCTTTCCATGAGATCAAATTAGAACCTAAGAAAATGCAGTACCCTATAATTGATCTTCTAGTATCAGAACAGGTCCCCCAATCTGCATTATAGTAGGTGGTGATGTCAAACTGAGATTTCGAAGAGATGAAAAGACCTTTTGCAGGTCATCCTTTTAAGTAACGAATAAGATGTAGAGCAGTATGCCAGTGAGGTAATTTTGGAGAACTAACAAACTGACTCAAGTATTGGGTAGCATAGGTAATTTCTGGACGAGTGAGGTTAAGATAGAGAAGTTTGCCCACTAAACGCCTGTATCTGTCTGGTTCTTCATAAGGATCACCATCATTAGCACTGAGTTTGAGGTTTTTGGACAGAGGAGTAAGAGCTGGTTTAGCACCTATCATTCCAGCTTCATTAATCACATCAAGAATGTATTTACGCTGATTAACATAAATCCCTGAATCTAATCTAGCGATTTCCATGCCTATAAAGTACTTAGCATGGCCCAAATCTTTAATAGTGAAAGTATCATTCAGAAACTTTTTAACTTCAGCAAGGAGAATCTCATCTGGTCCAGTCAACAAAACATCATCAACGTATACCAAAAGAGCAACAAAACTACCTTGAGAACTTTTAATGAATAGACAACTGTCATTTGCAGATTGCATGAATCCAAAATCAAGAAGTTTTGAAGTGAATTCTTTGTTCCACTGTCTGGAGGCCTGCTTCAAACCATACAAAGACCTTTGAAGTTTACATACTTGTCTTGGAAGAGCTTTGTTGTACCCTGGAGGAGGTGTGAGGTAGACCTCTTCATCAAGAAAACCATGCAGAAAGGCATTGTTAATGTCTGATTGAAGGAGAGGCCATGAATGAACAGTAGCAAGAGTAAGAAATATTCTGACAGTAACTGTTTTAGCAACAGGAGAAAAACTATCAAAATAGTCTACCCCTTTAACTTGATTGTAACCTTTAGCTACTAGGCGTGCTTTATAACATTCAACACTTCCATCTTGTTTGAATTTAATTTTATAAACCCATTTAGCACCAATAGACTTCTTTCCTGCAAGTAAATCAGTTAAAACCCAAGTCTGATTCCTTTCTAAAGCATCTAGCTCTCTATCCATAGCTTCCTGCCATAAAGGATCATGCCTAGCTTGATTGTATGATACAGGCTCTTGTATTTTAGATACTTGTGCAAGAAAAGCTATATATGCAGGGCTAAAGCTGGATGGTATGGTATATGGATAGGCAGTGGGAGTATAAGGAGATGATGTAATTTGAGGATTTTGAGATTTTAAGATTTCAGATGGTGAAGTGCATGAAATCTGATTAATATGAGAAATAAAATCAGTCATCCAAGCTGGAGTACATCTAGTTCTTATACTGTATCTAGAAATTAAAGGTGGATCAGACAACAAAGTTGGATCAGAATTCAAAGAAGAAGGGAAAGTTTGTACATCTGTTTGAGGTATGATGGGTGAAACAGATGGTGATGAGTGTGACTGTGCAAAAGAATTAGGTGAATGATCATGCTGTGAGTGCTCAACAGCATGATTTGGAGTATAATGAATGAATTCAGTTGCATCTGTACTATCAAGAATGGGTAAAGGTAATGGTAATTGAGTATAAGTTTCAGTATTGAAATTAAGAGAATATGGGAAAATGTGTTCATAAAATATCACATCTCTAGATGTAAAGATATTAAAGGTATGTAAATTTAGCAATTTGTAAGCCTTTTGTCCCACAGTATAACCAAGAAACACTGATTTAATTGCTCTCTCAGAAAATTTATCTTTATTAGGAGTTGTATTGGTTGCATAATAGAGACAACCAAAGGCTTTGAAAAACTGGTAGTTTGGTAAGGTTCGGTTAAGAATCTGATATGGAGACTGCCATTTTAAAGAAGCAGAGGGAATTCTGTTGATTATATATGTTGCAGTTAGTATAGAGTCTCCCCAATATTTCTTAGGTAGTTTAGATTGGAACATGAGTGATCTTGCTACTTGAAGCAAGTGTTTATGCTTTCTTTCAGCTACCCCATTCTGTTGGGGTGTTTATGGGGTACTTCTTTGATGTATGATGCCATGAGAGGCAAGTAGTTGCTGGCATTGGTGATTTGTAAATTCAGTGCCATTGTCTGATCGAAACACTTTTATATGGGTTTCATATTGAATTTCAATCATTTTGATGAAACTAGCTAGGATTGAGAAGGTTTGAGTTTTATGGTTCATCAAGAAAGTCCAGGTAGCTTTGCTTTGATCATCAATAATGGTAAGGAAGTAGTGTGCCCCTGTATTAGTAGCATGTTTATAAGGTCCCCACAGATCAGTATGGATTAAATCAAAAGGTTTTTCTGAGGTTGTAGTACTAACAGGAAAGGGCAATCTTTGTTGTTTGGATATAGAACAAACTTCACAATGAGAATCAAGAGCATCTGAATCAAAGTTTAATTCAGCAATGTGTTTCAAAATTATGCTAGAGCAATGTCCAACCCTCAAATGCCACAACACAGAAGAATTTTTAATATCAATATCTTTATTTGCATAAATTGGAAAATTACAGACTTTAGTAGAATGATATGTAGATACATAATTATTAGAAGTATAAGGAATAAAAGTTCTAGGATCTGGGATAGAAACATTAAAAGAAGTGAAAATTCTAGAAGGAATGACAGATTTACAAGTATATAGTTTTATTTCAGAAGGATCAAAACTAGACTTATTCAGCTTGTAGAGATTTCCATACATTTTACCAACAGCATAAACTTCCTCAGTCAAGAGGTCCTGAAACAAGCAAAATGTTGGGTAAAATATAACTATGGAATCAGTGTTTCCAAGGTATTTTCTAACTGAAAGAAGGTTAAACTTGAAAGTAGGAATGTAAAATACTTCTTTAAGAACAAAATTATTAGTCATTTCAGCATATCCAAAATGGGTTACTGTTTTAGAAGAACCATCAGATAAGTATACTGGACTGTGTTGTTTTAATGGTTTTAGGTTTTTTAAAGTTATGGTATCTGCACATATATGGCTTGATACACCTGTATCAATAATCCAAGAATCTGTATCATAAAAATCAAAAAAATTAAGAGCATATCTTATGGCCTGACCTACAAAATCAACCAAGTTTACCATATCATCACTGCTGACTTTCTTGCCTTTAATGAATTTCATCACCTCTTGCTGTAATACATTGGTTAAGGAACTCCAATCTTTAGCAGCATTATTCATTCTTCCTTTACTATCAGCATCAATTTCAACTGGTGTTTCAGTAATACTCCCTGCAAAGCCTGTGTTTGATTTTCCCTTCTGATCTTTATCTTTAATCTCCTTATACCAGTATGGTAATCCAGTTAGTCTAAAGCATGTATCCCTTGTATGACCTTCCCTGTTGCAGAAATTACAGTATCTTTATTTCATTTTATTAAGTCTGAAACAGATCTCTCTAGTATGTCCTCCTTTATTACAGTAATCACAATATTTCTCACTTTTCTTGTCAAATTCTATTGGTCTATAGCCAGTTCTTCCTCCTCCTCTATTTGTAAATTGAGATCTGACCAAGAAAGCAGAATTCTTACTGTTACTGCCAATGTTTTGATGCACCTCTCGTTGTTTCTCAACTCTAGTAATCATGGAAAATGCCTTATTAATTGAAGGCAAAGAATCTAGCAGCAAAATTTGATTTCTAACATTGTCAGAACAAGTAAGTAAAGGTGATAGAACTACAAATTCATCCCATAACCTCTTCAAACTGTTATAATACTCAACAACAGATAAATTGCCTTGAGTGATTGAACTTATTTCCCTTTGAATTTGATACAGCATTGGTCCATTAGTTTCTCCATACCTTTCTACAATTTCTTCACATAATTCCTTCACAGTAGTAGTATAAAGAAATGACTCCACCAAGTTCTTAGAAATGGAATTCAGAATCCATAAAATCACCATACAATCAATTCTCACCCATTGATCAAAAATTTCTGATCCTTCAGCTGGTTTAGGGCATTTACCATTTATAAACCCTAATTTTACTTTTGCTCCCAATGCAATCTTCATAGCTCGATTCCAGGTTAGATAGTTAGTTCCATTCAAAGGTATTATAACAAGCAACATCCCTGGATGATCTGAACCTTGTAACATTAATGGATTCCCATCATTATGATCTTTACCCATCGTTCTAGAATCATCAGTCAAACTTCCTCATCCAACTTCTCCCATTTCTGTAAAACAATTAGAAAAAAAAAAATACCAGAAGAACTCGTGAAGAACAATAAGATCACAACAATCAATTTCTTCATAAAACAGAAATTCGTAGCTCTGATACCATGAAGAGGATCCAAAAAATTCAGAAATCTAGTGAAGGGTTTAGAGAATGTAGAAGAAATTGTTTAATTTGGTGAGTTGTATATTTTTTTTATTGAACATAAGCTATGTATATATACAATTGAAACAAGCACAATAAATACACATGCTTAACATCTTTATATTTCTGTTCACAATAAATACACGTGCTTAACATCTTTATATTTTTGTTATTTTGCTAACTAATTAAATAGGTTAACAAATTCATCTTTCAAATATTCATATGTGCATGCTTTCAAAATCAGCATGTATCTTAATAATATGATAAAAAATTTCGAATAGTTCAAATATCAAGAAGATTTGGAGATAATGATTAATGTATTTCATTAATAAAAAATACTTCTTCATTGTTACACCAATAGGTTGGTTTCATTTTATGTCAAACAAAATCATGTTTGGGGCTGTAACAGACATCACAAAATTACAAGTGTGGCAACTCAATCCCATATTTAAATTAACATGAAATTTCAAATATTTTCTTGGTTTCGATTTTAATTGAGTAGAAAGAGATTAACTTCTGGTGCAATTTAGGGCTTTTCGTGAAAGTAATATAAAGATAATGTAGGTTAGTTAGGGATTTGGGCAATTGGGGATAATGTCTAAATGTCATTGAAAAATAATTTGTTTAATTATAATTATTTTTTAATTTAATTTTAATATTATTATATTATTTAAATGTTGATGTCTCACACAGGCCTGATGTAATAAAAAAGTGTAATTGTTTATTAATAAAAGGATATGTGTCTATTATTATTGATAAAAGATAAAAATAACAACCAATAATATAAAAATACGGAGTTTCTTTTTTTGTAAATAAACAAGTAATAAAAGGTAACAAAGAGAGGATTTTCTCTTTCTCCGGAGCACTCTCACTCTGTCTCTAAAAAACCTCTCTTTTTATGTTCTTTCCATTTCTCTCAAATAGTTGATTGACTTACAGAGTTTCTCCTATCTATTGTTCACACTTCTATTACAGGTAGGAGATAAATTATTTCTCACAATTATGACCAAAAAAATAAAAATAAAATCATGATGATCTATTTTAACCTTTTGAAAAAAATGAGGAAAAGATTTGGTCCTTAAGCTGTTTTTTATATTGCAAATCCTTTTTTTGACTATAAAAAAAGTTAATAAAATGGATTATGTAATTATATCTTCGAATATTTGTGAAGATATATCAAGTCCAAGTTTCCAACCCACTCTTTTTATTTATTTTGTTTTGATGCGGTAGAAAACAAATTTTTTCCAAAGATAAAAAGGCAAATAAAAAGGTTGTGAGATAAAGAAGAAAGAGAGATGAACATCATTGTTGCATCATCTTGAATACGTCATATAGCCTTTGTAAGCATTTATAGTGGAATAATTTTCTACAAACCTATCCTATATCATGGCTCCTTCCTTCCATCTTCCTTTAATTTTCTTCTCTATTTCCCTATCCCTTTTTCTCAAAGAAACAAACCATATAATCCCAAATAAAAGTCTCTCTTTATCTTTTGTGCTCTCCGCTTATATTAATTACTTCACTACATATTAGAGTTATCAACCAAAAAACAGAACTAAACCCACTTGAATCTTGAATCTGGATTCTTGATTCTTGATACTACCAATTACTGATGGGAACTTCTTGGCCTGAAAATAAACTTTTAACCAATAGGGAAAAGATCGTAAAACAGCTTGTTCAAGGCCAAGAATTTGCAACCCAACTTCAAATTCTTCTCAAGAAACCTTATGGAGATCTCTCAACTGATGAGCTTATAGTCAAGATCTTGAAATCTTTCACTGAAGCTCTGACTCTGCTAAATTCTAGTGAATTTCTTGAAATTTCTCAGAATCTGGCGACTTCACAAGATCACTCTGTTTGTTTTGATGACCGGAGGTCTGAAGATTCCGGCGAGAGTAAGAAAAAGCCAAGTACCAAAGATAAGAGGGGTTGTTACAAGAGAAAGTAAGTATTAATTAATATCTATATACCATTTTTATAATGATTAGTCTAATAATAAGGGGATAATCTGGATTTAATTAAGAATTAATGAGAGGCATTTGTTAAATTAATTAATAATTTTTATTTTATGGTTGTTAATATAAGACTTTTCTTGTTGGTATCAGAAAGACTTCCCAGTCATGGACAACAGTTTCTGCTGTAAGAGAAGATGGTCATGCATGGAGAAAATATGGCCAAAAGGAGATCCTCAATGCTACCTACCCAAGGTATACCAATCTTTATATTATATATATAAATCCTCTTTACTCTTTAATACCCTTTTTTATTTTATTTTATTTTTAAATATTCTTCTTTTGAATTATCATAATTTCCTGTTTTATAGGATTAGAATTTGGAAATAATTGTTCTTTCACAAAATGGAATATTAAAAGAAGTGGTAGTCACAAGTCCCATAAAGCAATCAAGAAAAAAGTGTGTGAATTGTAAAATGAAATTAGGCCTTTGAAAGAGAAAAAGTAAGAAGCACTTTCCAAAATCATTTAAAAAAATAATAATAATAATTTTATTTCGGTGATATTAAGATTTAAAACTCTCATCGGATTTTAATTATATAATTAAAAAAAAAAAAACCATGTGAATGGTATGGAGGTGTATACTGTATAGTGGGTTTTTCCTGTTGCTAATGGTGATTCCACTTTTATTGATTGATGGACAGGAGCTACTTTAGGTGCACCCACAAGTATGATCAAGGCTGCAAAGCAACAAAACAAGTTCAAAAAATGGAAGAAGATCCACAAATGTACAAAACCACTTATATTGGTCACCATATTTGCAGAGATATTCTTAAGGTTCCACAAATCATTACAACAACAGATTCTAATCCTTGGGAATCTTATATGCTCAATTCTAGTTCAAAGATTCCATTTAATTCATCAATTGGAGTAGTACCCACTTCTACTATTACAATAAAGCAAGAATGCAAAGAAGAGACTACTACCCCAAGTGATTTAACTGACAATCTTTCATCTTTGGACTCTATCATGTGGAAGGATTTTATGGAATTTGAATCTACTACTTCACAAAGTTTGGACATGGATTTTGTGGCTAAATCTATTGATTTTGATTGCACTGATTTTTCATTTTAATGAAAGTGAATTTAATCATCTAAGTTTGCTATATATAGTTTTAGTTTCCTTAATTAACTTTGTATATTATATTAGATGTTACAAAATTTGCAAGAATTCCCCTGTACCATGTAACATACTTTTGTGCAATAAAAGGATTAAGTGATATTGTTGGTCGCACTTTTTCTGCTTAATGGCAACCCACTTCAATGTTAATTGATTAAACTTTCAATTTCATATTGAAAAATTAAATTGCATTAACCAAATAAATTGGTATGGTCTCTAATTATACTATTCATGCCATTCTAGCTTCTTAATAGTTAATACTTTATTTGGGATTAAGTATGAAATTATTTTTAAATATGA
Source organism: Aleurites moluccanus (assembly GCA_948193065.1). Taxonomy (NCBI): domain Eukaryota; kingdom Viridiplantae; phylum Streptophyta; class Magnoliopsida; order Malpighiales; family Euphorbiaceae; genus Aleurites; species Aleurites moluccanus. Next base: position 47,432 of record CANXYC012578630.1, on the reverse strand, counting down.
TATTTTGACTGCTTTAAAAAAAATCAACTTTTCTTAAACTATAATTTTCTAAGAGTAAATTATAATTTAATTTTTAAATTTTAATTATAATAATTAAATAATTATATATTTAAAAAAATATGCTTTAATCTTTATATTTTAATATCGTAAAATTATTTAATTTTTATATTTTCAATTAAAAATTTAAAAATAATTTTAAAAATAAAATAAAATTATTTTTTATCCCCAACTACCCATATCACCAATCCTCTAAACTCCTCAGTGAGACAAAATATCAAATCGGTATAATCCACAAACATAACCAGCCACTAATTCACTGAAAAATCCAAATTTCTAATCAATTCTAAAATCCAAATCAACAAGTAAAAGAAAAATTTTACCTGCCAACAACTTTGGCTAGAGTTTGAATGTAAAAGTGAATTATTTGCTGCTTAATAGTCCCGTCTCCACCAGACTTGTCCATGACAATAAGCCAATGCTTATAATCACAACTTGAGAAAAGCGGAGAGTGAGAGAGGTAGGTGTCTGCGTCATGGTTTGTGGAGGAATAAAGGACAAATTGGAGGTTGTTGAGAACAGTCGTAGCAACCGACGGGGAACTGCGGCCTGAGCTCTCATAGCCATGATGATGGTTTCAAGGGTTTTAATTGGCGAGAGAGAAAAGGCTTCTAGTGTGCATAATCTAGGTACGAAGATTTGAATGTGGTAGCTATGGTTGTTGATGATAGATGTGTACAGACAAATGGTGGTGATGGGGTTAAGTGTTTGTCCAAATCGGTGGATTTTTGTTTTTCAACTGCACTTTTGATTTCTGTTTTTCAAACCAATTCCAAAAATTGATGTCTCCATGTTCAAATGGGTGGGGTGGAAAATTAGCGAGGTGGAGAGGTATTTTAGTTTTTTAATAAATATTTAACGGTAAAAATAAATCGATGTGTTAAAATATAGAAATAACATATGTATTCTTAAAATACAAAAATTATTTTATCGTTTTAGTTAAAATTTAAATATTAAATTATAATTTATTTATTTTTTAATTATTTTTATTATTGATAATAAGAAAAATTATATTTACAAACAAATTAATATCTATTAAATTAATTCGATGATTAATAGATTAGATAGCAATTTTGTTTTTCTTTGAAGATACTAAAACTATATTAAAAAAACAAAACAAAACAGAAGGGCGCCTTCATGAATAGGGCAGTGTGTAAATGGCGCTTCCCTTGACATTTGAACATATGATACAAATAAAAATAAAAATAAAAAGACAAGACAGACTGACTTAAACGATAAAGTAGAAAAAGGACGACAAGAGAAGGACCAACTAACTAAATAAGCAAAGAAAATGACGAAGGATTTCGATTTAAATAAATAAATAAATCATGTCATCTTCATCCCTTTTTTCTCTCATAATTTTCCTTTCATTATTTGTTAATTTTATTTTTTCCTAGTTTTTATTTGTTTTAATAATTATAAATATGCTCTTTGCAGTTTTATTATCAATTTTTTGTTTTTATTTATTATGGGTTGTTTAATTTTTTTTTCTAAAAATATTTATTATTCAATTTTAAAATTATTATTATTTTATATGAAATTATGATTGAAAATTTCAATGAGACGATAAATCGAATATTTATTTTTATGTGGTACCATGATATGGTCGTTGAGCAAAACATACTGACCGTTGTAATATTTATCTTTAATTTTCTCTTCTTATTTTCTAGAATTGGTGTTTAATTTATACTACACAAAAAAAAAATATATTTTATATAGTCTAAAATATTTTTTTCTTTTAAATCATGCAGAAGACTTTGTATTGATTATAGTGAATAATACATCAGTTTTTGGCTTTTTTTTAAGCAAAATAAAAATCACAAAAAAGTTTGAAAATTCTATATAGACCATGGAACATTCTTTGAGTGATTGGTATTTTTACATTGATTTTTTTTAGGAAATTATTATTGGTTCAGTCTTAAAGAGATATTAGAATTTTTTTATAAAAAGTTAATTCGTTTGATGACTAAAATCATTTGAGTAGTCTATACTTCTAGATGCATTTGTGACTGATCTGTTTTACTAGTTGACGAGAAAAAGAAAGCAAATATTTATATTTATATCAATATTTGAATGTTTTTAATTATTAAAATTCATGTATACCGAGATATAGTTTAACAGTAAATATATATTTCTTTAAACAATAGATCAAGATCGAATTTCCTCTCCAATACTAAAAAAAAAAAATAATTAGAATTCATAAATTAAAAAGTTTATACAATCAAATACCACTCAACATAGCAATAAAGGCTCCCTCAAAATTAGAAAGTTTATACAATAATCATCATCATCATCATCATGAAGCCACGAATAATAAACAATAAAACTTTATATATTTATAAAGAAAAGTCCCTTAGTATCCACTGTTGATTTCTTCGTTGCCTTTGATGTGCTTCTCACCACCATTCAGTCCTAGCTCACACACCAAGCAAAATCAACGCCTATCCACACGAGCTTCAACGAGGCTATCATAGTAAAATTTATATGGCCAAATAAATAAAAAATGCATCAGCAAGATCAGTTGCCATCTAGTTTTAGCACTAGATATTTAGATTCGAGACATGCCAACTCTCTTTTTCATATTATATTCCAAGCACAAATTTTCTAATCGCAATAAGATGATAGTAAATAAAGTTACAATTTGTCCTATTTATAAAAAATTCATATTCAAAACTGTACAATTACCTAAGAAACTGACTATATATATAACAGTGAGTTTGAGGAGAACACAAGAAGCAACAACAGAGATAACAGCCTACGGAGTATTGAAATAATCTTGTTTCACCTGTGCCATGGATTCCTACAATATATGAACCTTAATCATTTTTCTCCATCTTCTCATACATATAACAAATGGGATCATCACCAGTGATACAATATAAATTTGAAAGCATCAAATAGGAAACGTAGTTTTTACATGCATAGTACAATTGATAACAATTCTTGAATTAATATTAGTTAAATGTAAAACTATCATGTAAGAAATCAAACAAGGTAAGTAATGAGAATCATAAATACAAAAAAATTTGATTCATTTTCAAACTAATTATTGGAAATGAAACAAAAGGAACTAATTAAGTAGAAGCTTGCTAGTGTAAAACCTGAAATATCTCCACATATATACAAGAGACTTGTTAAAATATGGAACTCTGAAATTAAAAGTCCCAGACCCATCTAAACAAATAATTCAAAGGAAAGGAAATATTTATCAACAAGTTGGGCCAAGTGGAATTTGAGTTGAGACTTGAGAGGTGCTGAAGGACCAATTCTGGTATGGCCATCGGTGGATTTGAAGTAGCAAATAAGCCAATAATTTGGGAGAGTATCAGATATCTTAACAGAATTTAGGGGGATGGAAAATTATCACATAGGAGCATTAATTTAGACTATTATTATATTATAAAGAAAATTATCATAATTAGATACAATAATCTACATTTCTCCTTTTTTTTTTTTTGTCATCTTTTATTCACAGCAACGAATCAAGGTCCATTTCATGCGGCTCTTGCTGCATCTCCTTTTCCTCCTTGGTTGCTAATGTTACCACCCGACCTGCCACAGTCAAGTGGTTTCTGGCAGACCCAGAATGTGCATGATGAGCTGTGAGAATTACAAGACACTATGATTCTCGCAAAAGCAATTGTATTCTTTTCTTTCTTTCAATCTTAATTATACATATAATTGGGATATAAAGACACTAAAGGATAATCATATATTCTATCTGGTTACGTTTATGGATAATCATTAGCTGTCGTCTTTGGAACATAGGCAGAAGGAACTAAGAGGTGCTGATGACAATGAAAGACACTAAAGGATCTGTGGAACATGGGGAAAGGGGATCTATTGACCCTTCTGCTCGTATCTTTCCCATGTATTTAGAAGATAGATAGGAAAATTGATATGAAAGCACAAGAGTCACTTTCTGAGGATGCTGCAAGCTCTTTGATGTCAAAATTAAGAGCTCAGCTAGAGCCATTTTGATCTCTCATAGACATAGATGGATGTCGAAATTTTAGGAAGGCAAGACACTCCTCATAGATGAAGCAAGTCATTGGGAGGAGAGATCAGCAGCAATTAGATTGTCTACTAAAATGCTAAAGTCCAAGCGAAATAAATATTGGAGGAAGAGAAAGAGAAAACACACTGCAGGAATGTGTGCAAAGGTGGTTTTTCCATTTTCATTGGTTTGTTGCCAGATGCTAGCCTCTCTAATTCTCTGCCGTAATCTTCTTTTCCTACTTTTCCTACTGTGATATGCTTAAGAGCAAGAACAATTTGACCAAGCTGATCGTGAAGCTGAAGATAGTGGAGGGCTAAAGACATTGCCAAGGATGCTGCACGACTCAAGGTAGTGGTCTAAGCTGTTAGTGGCATCTGTTTCTCATCAGCTAGGTGTTTGGAACTCCAAAGGCACTGTTTAATCCAATACTCTACGATCACGTTCAAAAAAAAATAATGTTATTGATTGAAAGTTGAACACAATCAGTAATTCAGCTTGAACACACCATAAATAATATAATTTTAGTGTCTTGCTAGGTTATGTCACTTTTCCTGGTATCAAAAGCATATTTTGCGCTAGATAAACAAAGCAAACTCTATTCATTGCACAAAAATAGTGAATGAACTCTTGATGTAATGAAGGGTTGTATGTTTATTGCTTTGGAGGGCAGAGTGGATGGCCATTAATTATTAAGAAATAATCCGACATTGAATAAATAATATAAGTAATTAATATATAGTGAGAGTCTATTATCAAATTAGTAGTATTAGCCATTTTAGTCAATGATAGTGTCCAATATACCAATATGTATTTTGTGTCTATTCTTAATACTCTCTTATATTTGTCATCCTCTCCATTCATAAAATTAGCATGGTATCAGAGTAGATTTAACCAAATTTATTGATTCTTCAATTTTCGATTTTCAAATAATATGGAAAATAGAAACTACATTAATTAATTTGTGCAATAAAAGCAGAAATTGAAAATAACAAAAATCAGCCTACAAAATGAAAATGTGGTGCAAGCAAGTGCACAACATTGTCTAAAGGAATAAAGATTGGGCAGTTAAGTGGTCTTGTTAGTGTAATTAAAAATCATCAATTTTTCTTTTCCCCTGCTTCCCATTTATCTTCCATGGCGATGGAAGTGAAAATCAATTCCATGCTATTACTACTAGTGCTTCCAGAATTAAACATCACATCCGCCATATCTGCTACTGGATATTCAGCTTCTTTACCATATCGGGCTACGGCGGTGGATGGACCTGCAGCACCACCACCACTACCTAGACTAAACTCCAACCATGATGGAGGCTGAGCAGCCATATGTTGTGTCATTTCTTGTGTAATTTGCGGTGGTGGTGGTGGTGGAACTGATGGTGCTGTGGCGGACATATGGCACGTATGATCCCCCCGGTATGTAACTTCAAACGTGTGAGGATCATCATCTAATCTCTGAACTTGTTTCTTGGCTGGACATTGATATAATTTTTGGTGGGTGCATCTGTAGTAGCTCCTGAAAACGACAATCATAAAAACGGTGATAAAGGGAAATTTTTTAAAATGTCACTTCATTGTAAGGTTCAACAACTAAGTCATTTGATATTTCAAATGTAAAATTTTTCAAACTGCTGAAAATGATTTGTATTTGGCGTTTACTAACTTAAATGTGTACCACTAATTAATTATATCACCTCATTTTTATTATTTCAAAATATTTTCAAGTCAAATTATATATATCATAACTTTAAATAATATTTAATAATCTCAATATTTAAAATTAAAATTTTTAACACTTAGCTGTTTTAATTTATTATGTAACGTTTGTTGTAAAAATCTCAACTAAACTAATAATTGCAAATTTTTTCTTAAAATTATAATAAATGATTAAATTTTTAAAATATTTTTATAATTTAAATATTATATCATTTATATTATTCATTACTTAAAATTTAATAATTAATTTTTAATTTTAACAAATATCATCTAAATCTGCTCTTTACACGCATTTGCAAATAATTTTCTTAATGAAACTTTAAGAATTTAAGTTATATTATTAAGACAAGAGAAACAAACTCTTTTGCTAAATGAGTTAATATTTGGGGTTAGGAGAATTAATATTTTAAGAATTGAATATAGGTTAATAAGGTGAGAAATAAATTAATAGCTTGTGTGTATATTGTTCAATATATAATTGCAAAGGTTCAACAACTAAGTCATTTGATTTTTCAAACAAAAATTGTTTAAACTAATGAAAATGATGTATCCATTGGGCGTTTACTAACAAAATATGTGCCGCTTTAGATCACTACTCTTGGTGTATTAGTCAGTAAATGACTCAATCAAAAACATAGTTTCTGGTTCTATTCTGAGTCAAAAATCTATGTCTGATCAACGTTCTAAAAAGTAAAATTAAACCATTGGTAAAAATTGGCATGAACTAGAAACCTTTGAATATGTCGTATAAGGCATGTATATCCTAGAAATTTAATTAATTAATTATTAGCCTAATTTAATTACCTTGGGAACTTAGATCCCAGTATTTCTTTTTGGCCATATTTTCTCCAAGTGTAACCATCCTCAGGTGGAATTTCAGTATTTCCCATCCTAGGAGCTGCTACCTTCACCGTCCTTTTCTCTGCATCATCCTTCCTGCAAATTTAAGACCGCCTATTAGTATGGTGCATTATTTCTTTTAATGCCAAGAATACAAAAAATTAGTATATAGAAAATCTAATACATATCGAGTATGGGGTATGCACTTAAAAAAATATATAAAGTTATAGTAATTATATACATATACACATAAAGATATGCACTTTGGTGATCTTCTTCCAAGAAAACAGGTTAAATGGGATTGCTTTGTGAGACATTTTTCCTTTCAGCAATTCCCATGTAACTAACTAAAGAAATGTCATAGAAACTCCTACGTTTTACAAAGTTGATTCTGAAGTAAAACACAAGTCATCTACCGTGTACTAATATTCAAAACGTAGTCATTCATTATTTTAGTCATGAATTTAAGAGTTGGAATCCAGTCGAAGTTAAATTAATTAATAATAAAAAGAAAATATTCACATTTATTAATTGAACAAGTAATTTCTTACCTTCTTCGCGGTCTTTGCTGGGAAGATGAAGCCATTGCTTGCTGAACATCTCTGCTACTACCCAACTCCATAGCCAAACCTCCTCCCCCAGATGATGAACCCATTTCTATTCTACCTGAACTACTCTTCTGATCACCCATAACTTGCGCTTGAAACAACTCAATCATTTTATTCCTTATTAGCCAATATTCTGGTGAACTTGGATCAATCTGCGACTCTAATTGGTGTACCTCACGAAACAACATTTGAGAATATAAAGAAGAGTCTTGAGCATTTAATCTCTCTCTAGCAGTTATGAAAATCCTAATAATCTCATCTAATTTGGAAATCATTTCTTGTTGGGTAGCTAAGTTTAGTAAACTTGGCTCGAGATCTTTTGCTAATTTGATTCCATGAAGGATTAAAGAAATAAACTCATCCATGGTTTATTCCTTCTTTTTTTTTTTTTAAATTTGGTATGGTGTTTTTTAGGTATTGGAGTTGAACATGGGTTGTACGTACTATATAATATAAAAAGTAATTAATGGGAGCCTTTTTGGTATGCTTCTATGTTGGTGCCCTTGTTTCTTTTCATTTTAGAGAAAAGTGGAAGTGTAATTAATTAATTTATATTCCAAGTTTTTTTTTTCTTTGGTTTCTTTTACACGGTACAAGAAGAAATTAGAAAAAGAAAAAGAAAATGGAAAAAGATGACCAAGTCATTGGTCTCCTTTGCATACATGTTGGTTGAGTCTAGAGGAAGACCATGCCTTACTGAAACCTCTCCATTTGTTTTTAGACCTTCAAAAGGAAGAATTTTCTTAGATTTGAAAGTACTCCCAAATAAATTCCTCCTTGTAGGTTCTCTTGAATAATTTCCATTCTTTTGAACATAATTAATATTTATGGTAGTATAGGCCCACATAAATTAATTAATAATATTGTTAATTAGGCATAATGTGAACTGGTCTTGGAGTTGGGGGATCATTAGTCATGCAATTTGGTCCTTCCTTTCATGAAATTAACTTGTTTGTTAGCCAAAAAAAGGATTAAGATTCCTGTAGGATCCATTGCATGCGTGTATAGTAAATATGGTGTGGCTGATGTGGTTTTTGGAAGTCATTATTTTCATGAAAATTAAGGGTTAACTTGGTGAATATGTCCCCAAATTTCCTGCGTGTGCTCCGCGATCCTTGGACCATTTTTTTCACTTTGGTCTAGGTTATGAAAATTCAAGTACCCTAACCCAGACAACATGTACATGAATATGATGTATATGTTATGGACCAAAATTTTTGACTTAATATTATTGTAATTGCCTTTCGAGTAATGTTAACTATACATGAGCCAATCTCGGTATACTTTTGAAATTGGCAATTCTAATAGTCAGAACGAACCAAAATCAGATCAGCTTCCATCATAAATAAAAATTTTAGTACCCTTAAGATTAGGGTTGCCTTTTTAGCTAGCTAGTGTTAGTTGATTGAAGAGAAACTGCAAGATAAAGGAGAAATGGTGAGGTATAATATAAAGATTTAGTCTCCGAAACGTGCCTATGTCCTTGTAGCGGTCTTTAGCGGTTGCATTTAATTTGGCCGGTCACTAAACTGGGCTTATGTCAAATTATTAAGACAAAATAAGCCTTTCAAAATCAGATAATCAGCTTTAATAATAATCATCGACTTATAGTACAATAACTCGTGTACTCAGCATTCATCAATGTTATATTGTCACAGATAAGGACATATACACACTAATTAATCTGGTTCTGTTCAATTTTAAATTATACATTTTTGTTCTCTACATATTTCATGACAAATTGACAATTAAGGAAACAATATCTATTTCAAGTAGTATATATGCATAGCTAAAAAGTATAGGGAACACCGACTTGAGAAATTTGAGTAACATTATTTCAAATTCTTAATAACGGACAATATTTCTAATAGAAATATTTATTATTTTCTTTCGCTTTATAATAAATATTCTAATAATAAAATACATGATTATTAAAAAAAATTAGTCTATTTTAACTTTTCTAATCATTAATTACTTTAATTTCCATATACTTCACTTTTCTAATTCTCTCACATTATATATCTTTTAATTAATTTTTATATTTTCCAACACATTTTTAATGAGAATATTATTGTTAAATTGAAATAAAATATAGTATGAATTAAGAAATGAGATAATTAGATTAGAACATATCAAAAATGAAATTAAAAAGTTTACTGTAAGACGAAGGGATTGAGTATCTAAATTGGACCATAACATTTAATAGTTGATGTTGTATTTTTAATTAAAAGTTTTTATATTTTAGGAAATTATGCTTCAACAGCCAACCTCTAATTGTTGAAATTTATTTTTTGGATTTCCAGTATTTAATTAAGGAATTGATTTTTGTTTAGTTAGAAAGTAATTAGGATATAAGTTAGTTTGAAAACAAAAAATAAAGAGGATTTGATACTTTGAAATGAGTAATGTTTTTTTATGATATGTGGATTGTGGCGGCAAAAGAGTGTCACAGTCCTTGCAAGTTTCTATATATATTAAAGAGTTTGAGAGTTTCTTTTGTTAGGTAAGGTTACTTAGACTTCCCTCTTAAGGATTTTGACAATAAAACAAGTGTATATAATATAAGACTTTTGCTTCTTTCTTTTTTTTTATATCCAAATAAAACAAGTGTATATATCCAAATAAAAATATGTAACATTTTTCAACTGAAAAAACAAAGACATGATAAGTAGTTGAAATAAAAATCAGGACTTGAGGGGCTTAAAATTAAAGTTGAAGATCAAATATATATATATATTGTTTTTGTTAAGAAAAGTTAATTTAATTTCCAACTTAATTAAACTCTGTAATGCTCAGTCTAGTGTTTATTTTGTACAGTTAGAGATAAGAATTTTGGATGTTGATGACAACCTTTTTTAAATATTTCCATATAGTACAAAAAAGAAAAAGAAAAAAGAAAGAAATACTTTGTGATGATATATGCTTTAATAATTGTTGACAATGTTGTCATGACATAATAATATGTAGTGTTTATAGAAAAATAAAATATTTTATGTATCTAACATATATAGTAAGCCCTTGTACAACCTCAACAATGTCAAAATATAACTAACACCTTCATCCCCCTTCCAATAATCTATCCTTCAAAATGCATGATTTCTTGTAGTGAACTATCCCCATAGGCCACAACCACACCAGTGGACTGGAGCCATGCATACATATATAGGCCTTCTTTCAGAGTGTATTTCAGGATTTGCAAGCAAGTAAAAAAGCACACAAGCATATTCCCAATTCACATGAATCAAACTTGATTTCAAAGTTTAAAAGGACATAAAATTAGTTCATCTTTCTTCTTCTTCTTTTTTTTTTTTATGAATATGAAGATTAGATAGTTTTAGATTAAAGTTTTGTATCCATTATTATAGACCAAAATTTTCATTAATTTAATAAAATTTATTAAAAGAAATGTTCGTTACCTTTATTATAAAGCATATGATGATACTTTTCATTTATTTAACCTATCAATTGTACATTTGAAATATTATTTTATTTGAAAAATAAAAATAAAAAATTCAAAATTCAAAATTTTAATTACTTACATTACAATATAAGACAATACTGAATCAAATCAATCGGTTATACATCAAAGGACATGCGAATGCATATATGCATGGTTGTTAACTAATTCCACAGGATTAATTGTAGTTATGTGTGAAAAATTTGCCATGGATCTGGGGAAGACTTTTTTGGTTGCTCTTTTGTTCTAATGACATTGATTTTGATCTTTATTTATCAACAAACCGTTTTGTTAATAAATGAATTAAAATAATCTGTCTTTCTCATATTGACCACATCTGTTTACCAACCACTAATCCAGGCATAGCCTATAGGGGCATTATCAATGGCTTGATACAGCAATATGAACTATGAAGGCTCAATGAAATTGTAATGAAGTGACATTTGTGGTACAACTCAACATCCATTATTTATTAAAGTCAATATCCAAGCCAAGCACTTAACTAATTGATATCAATTTGTCATCATCTATGGCCTATATATGTAATGAAGGATATACCTTAGACAAGCACAACTCCCACATGCTATCTACAAATACAAAACTAAATGGAAAATTATTAATTTTTTTTTTCTCATTTATAAATTTTTATTTCCGAGATCAATATTTTATTAATATGTGCATATAATTTAAAAAATTATTCATGATTTTTATATTTATCTTTTTATTCTATAATCCAACTCTTTTTCGACTAAAGAATTTTCTTATGATTCATTTTCGACCATCTCGTCTCATAACATCACAAAAAGAGACAAAACGCAGCCCATATGTTATCTAAAATGATGGATCATACGCCCACTTAAAAAATAAGCCCAAAAAAATTGGGCTGCTGAAGAATAGTAGAATAAAATCAATCCAAGTCCTTCCCATCTCTTTCTTTCTTTCTCAGATCTTCTTCCCATTTCAATTTTGCAGATCATCAAATTCCTCGGTGAAGAAGATGTTTAAATTTTTAAAAGGAGTGGTGGGTGGATCTGGTACAGGTCTAAAGGATCTCCCTTACAATATCGGTGACCCATACCCTGCCGCTTGGGGCTCCTGGACTCACCATCGAGGCACCTCCAAGGTACTTTTACTGTACAAATTCAATTATCCACTTATTTCTAGCTGATTGCTTCACTAATGTTTTTAACAATGATTCAGTTTTCAAGTTTTAGAGGTCATTATATTTTTGATTCGCAATTCAGGTTCTACTTTGTGGTTGTTATTACTGGATTTTGTTATTTTTGCCAACTGCTTTTAACTTTCGATTATGATATCGAACCTTAAGATCGTTCTTGTGTTAAATGTTATGCTCATCAGTAAAGTACTACTTATTATATTTGCAGTTAGGGATTGGTTTCCTAAGCAACTATTAATGTGCCTAAGTCTTCTTCTGATTTGTAATGAACTAATTATGTATATCTTATGCATCGAACTTTTGTTATATTCACTGAATTTTTTGAGAAGTTTACTTGAATCCCTTAATGAAATCGATGGTGGTTTTGGTTTATTATTGTATGCAGGATTGTGTTTTTTTCAAAAATGTTAAAATGTTGGTTTCTTTATAGTGTTTCTTATTCAATTCTCTTTATTAAAGTTGATATACTTCTTATTATTACTTTCAGGATGATGGATCTCCAGTCTCAATATTCTCTCTTTCTGGAAGCAATGCTCAGGATGGACATCTAGCTGCTGGTCGGAATGGTGTCAAACGTCTTCGAACAGTAAGCTTTGTGGTTTTCAGTAGATTCATAGAAATGCAACTTTCTTTTTTTACTTTTGTATTGGTGCTGTTGTTTTGCTAAACTTTTCGGAGTTTTTTGAATTCTCGGTAATTAATTATGCATTAATTTTTAATGGTCTATGGTCCAATTTTCCCACTTCTCTTTTATGATATTTTCCACAATTATTTAGAGTTAGTTACTTTTAATAGCATCTCTGTGAAGCTTCTCATAAAAAATTGATTCAACAAACAATCAGATTCCAATTCAATGTCCTTTGTATGGATTAAATTTAACAGTATCAATTAGGTCTTTATTAAATTTTGATTAGCTCTAGTAAAACATGTATTACATTTGATAGGTTGAAAGAAGAAAAAAGCCCAAGTGGCTCTGACATAAGATTGACTCTTATCAGGCTTGTAAGTTGTAATTGGTATTACTAGTGTCTGAGGTCTGAAGGAGGTTAACCTGGTATGAGCTGCCCAGGCCTCAGTTGTTCCAGAAATTATTTTCTATATTAAACTGGTCATGCGCCATATAAATTTATCATTTACACCTATCCTGTATTAATTTGTTTTGGATTCTCCAGATGAGAATTGTTGTATTTCAGTGCTGTTATGTCCAATAGCATAAAAGCTGCTCTTGCTTCTTTTAGGTCAGGCATCCAAATATTCTCTCATATTTATACAGTACAGAGGTTGAAACTTTTGACGGTTCTACTTCAAGGATTACAATATATATGGTGACTGAACCTGTTATGCCACTATCTGACAAGATCAAGGAGCTAGGTTTAGAAAGCACACAAAGGTAAAATTGTGTAATCTGTTGGAGTTGTACTCCTTTGATCATGTAAATATCAGAATTTTAGTTAATATTCTTTTCATGATAGCGTATTCATTCTGCTAATCATGGGTTAATATTTCAAGCTCTTCCATTTATAATTATTCATCGACCGGAAGTTTTACGTACACACGCATACACACAGATTTACACTATATAGACATTCCATTCCACCCCCTCAATTACCTATGAGTTAATGGAGTTCCTTCCATTCTTTTAACTTGTTAATTGTTATAATTTTTTTTTCCCTTGCAGGGATGAGTATTATGCTTGGGGTCTGCACCAGATAGCTAAAGCTGTGAGCTTTTTGAATAATGATTGTAAACTTGTAAGTGCTATAACTTTGTAAGGGTTACAACAGAATAATTGCATAATCTTCTATTTTTCTCCTGTTTTTCCCTTGGGTTTTTTCTTTTTCCTTATTACCTTTTTGTTTACTTGACTGTCTGACTTGCTTTGACATCAGGTTCATGGTAATGTTTGCTTGGCAAGTGTTGTTGTCACACCAACTCTAGATTGGAAACTGCATGCTTTTGATGTTCTATCTGAATTTGATGGAAGTAATGAAAATGCAACTGGACCGATGCTGGTAATCCATATTGGGAGTGAACAATTGCTTGCAATTTCTTATTAACTCCTATTTGACATATTGTTATCTTGAATTTACAACTTAAGCAGTACATGTGAGCAGGGTATAGTCCCTGACGACTACAATCAGAAGAGCATCATAAATTATGTTCTTTGTCACTTAAGTTACACTTTTCGTTTTCCTCCTTTTTAACCCCTCCTGGAAAATCCTTGACTAGTTCAGTTGAAGGTTTTTGCAACTCGTCTTAACATGTGCAGCCTCCAATTTTTGTAAATAAAATTTTTCGCTAAATTGTCATACGAAAAAAAAAATTCCACATTGATCTTTTACTCAACCAATTCTTTATGTGGATGGGTGCTAAACTATGATTTGTTTTAGTTAATTCTTTCGGTTTTCTGATAGTTCAATGTGGTTTTATGCTTTTGTTCAACACTGTTTTTACAATAGCTGGAATTGGATGAATTTCACCTGTTATATACTGTATTTAGTTGTTTCTTTCTTCGTCAGCAATATGAGTGGCTTGTTGGACCACAATACAAACCAATGGAATTGGTTAAGTCTGACTGGGTTGCAATCAGAAAATCTCCACCATGGGCTATAGATTCTTGGGGCTTAGGTAATTCCCTGTTACTCTTTTTTTTGGTAGATAATGTGTTTCTTAAATATTATACTAAATAATAATTGTTATCAATTAATTTTAGGATTAAGGCTGAGTTGAGTTGAGTTGAGTTCACATATATTCTAGCTTCACTAGATATAATCTATGTTCAATTGATTTTACTAGAGATTCCTTCCCCCTTCTTCCTGCCTTCTCTTTTGGAGGTTTATGTCAAAATTCCTGTTGGCAACCAGATTCACTAGAGATAATCTCTGGGATTGCCACACGCACTGTTTAGCAATTGTGCAACAATTGAACTTTTATTATTTTTTAAGTAATTTTTGTATTCCATGACAAAGATATGATCAATTTCTTTAGGAAATCATTTTTATCACTTAACATTTTATTATTCGTGGGGAAACAATCTTGTCACTTATGTTTGTGGAGCAGTCTCATTTTTCAAAGTGGACACTATTCTACCCATAAATACCCCATGGAGATGGTAAGATAATTACTTGGAATATTGCTCCATTGTTTGGATCCTCTAGAAAACTCATGGAATCCCTCTAAGCTCTAGTCATCTTCAAACACCTTTAAAATCATCCTGGAAAAACTCCTGTGAATTGATCCTTTGGAAATAGTTGGACACATAATGGCTTGAATATATATTTCCCTGGCCTCCTCTGTCCCTTCTTCAATCCTCTGCCATATTCTTAACAGTTTACTCTCCCCTCAGTTCTCTCCCTTTCGCTGCTCCCTTAATTACATATGTTGCACATTTTCATTTTGCCTGTGTTCTCCCATTATTATTCTGCATTCATGAAATTCCCATTTCCCTGTCAATGTTATTTCACAAGGAAAAAATTTAATGATTTAAAGTTTGTTTAATGGTTCTCTTTCTATCAGTCATCCTCGGCTTATTTCATGATTTAAAGTCTGTTTAATGATTGCCTGTGTTCCCCCATTATTATTCTGCTTTGGCTTGTAACACTTAACTTGCTAAAATTTGTTGGCTGATAAAGTGCACAAGAAGAATTATTTTCTTTTTCTTCATTTTTCCCTATGCAGACTTCAAGTTAGAATCTAATTTGTCTTTTATTACTGTTACTAAATTTTTTTTCTCCCTAATTGGTAGGTTGTCTAATTTATGAACTCTTTTCTGGCATCAAGTTGGGAAAAACAGAAGAGTTACGCATCACTGGTTCCATTCCAAAGGTTTGCCTTCTATGCTGTAGATGATTTAATGAGTGTGCTTATTGGCAATTTCTGGAACTTGCATGTTCTTTCTTTCATTCTTTTCTAGAATTTCTTCACTAAACCATGGAATATATTTATTTGTTTTTGAAACAGTGATATTTTTAGATTCTGTTTGTTGGTTTTCTTGTTTGTAATTTACTGTGTTTTTGTAGGTTGCTTTGATGTTAAACTCAAGACTCATTTCCACTTGCATCTATTTGTATTCTTGTTTCTCAGTCATTGCTGCAGGATTACCAGCGATTGCTGAGTTCTATGCCCTCTCGCAGGATGAATACAGCAAAGCTTATAGAAAATAGTGGTGAGTTCTTATTTTTGGGATTGTTTTATTTATTTTCTTTGTAGGAACTTCATAGCTTGCCAGGAGTTGGAATTTGATTGGACTTATTTGTCCATCTGTTACTGTATTGTAGCTCTTATTGTTACATTCACTGATTAATATGGTTAGTTCTGTATTTGTATGACTCATTGGTCATAGTGTAAAATACTGTTATGCTCTTTTTTATACAATTGTTGGTCCATCTTGTTTTCAATAGTTTCAATGGTAAAGTAGAAAACTTCAAAAAATTATTCATTGCAAGGTAACCCGTCTTTCGTAACCACAACTAAACCTTGGAACTTGAATATCTTTGCACAAATTGAAATAAAAAAAATTCACTATTTGATTAGGAAACAAATGGACAGTTCAAGGGTGATTGATTTGACTGCACTTTCTGTTTTCCATAATTTTGTTTCTATGTATTTATCTGGGCACACTCTCTAAACTTTTCTACTTGTGTATTGGCAGAATACTTTCAAAATAAGTTGGTGGACACTATACATTTCATGGAAATTCTTACTCTGAAAGACAGTGTTGAGAAGGATACCTTCTTCCGTAAACTTCCAAATTTAGCAGAGCAGCTTCCTCGCCAAATTGTGCTGAAAAAGGTGTGAAAATTCATTTTCCAATGTATAGAAGGACTGCATACTATATTCTTTTACTTTTTGTCATTTTTTTCTTCTGGATTTTACAGCTGCTTCCTTTATTAGCTTCTGGGCTTGAATTTGGTTCTGCTGCTGCACCTGCTTTGACTGCATTATTGAAAATGGGCTCTTGGCTTTCAGCTGAAGAATTTAATGTCAAGGTCTTGTTTCTTTTCAAGCATTAAATGTTATCATCAGTGGCATATTGCTTTCCTTTGACTAGAGGGAGCTCTTTTTATTTACAGGTATTACCAACACTTGTGAAGCTATTTGCCTCAAATGACCGCGCTATTCGAGTCAGTCTCTTGCAGCATATTGATCAATATGGAGAGTCATTATCAGCACAAGTTGTTGATGAGCAAGTAAGCTATTAGTAATTAGTTGATGACTTCAATATCTCCTTTGATTTAAGCAAACTAGTTATTTTTTTGTGGATGGAGTCCTAAACTTATTATGCTATTTAATTCAAATGACTGTAACTAGGTGTATCCTCATGTTGCTACTGGGTTTTCCGACACATCTGCTTTCCTCCGGGAATTGACTCTCAAATCCATGCTTGTTTTGGCACCCAAGGTACTTTTAATACTACTGCAGTATTGCTTCTTTAGGATATGTTAAAAGCCTTAAGCTCAAGGCTCAATAGGCACTATGTTTAGTGCTAAAACTGTGGTCAGGCTGATGACCTAATTGAGGTGCTTGCCTTTTCCCAGGGGAAAGGCACAACAAAGGCACACCTCTATAGTATTTTTCCTAATGACCATTTTTTTTTTCCTATTTACTTGATTCTGTTTTCTTTACTTTTAATATAAGACAGTATTAGTTTTTAACATAAGACAGGGTATTAGTTTATGTTGTATTGTAGTACACAAAATTGAGTTGAAAGTAATAGTAAAGATAAAAAAAACAAGGCCTATACAGATTTTGCAACATTTTCTGTTGAAAAAAGAAAAGGAGAAGAAGGAGATTGCTCCAAATATGGTTTCCTCTACACAGTCTCCCCTCTTTGACTCTCCACTTCACTCTCCTCTATTCTTCAATTAGAGCCTTCAATTTTGCATTTCTTTTTTTTTCCCCTTTCCTATCATTTCTCTCTCCTGAACCTCTCTCTTGTCCTCTGTTTTGTTCCCTTTTTTTCACCTATTTCTTCTTCTTCTTTTTTTCCCTCTTTATTTTATGAAACCTGGATTGTTGTGTTCCCCAGTCCCCACTCTTTTTTTTTTTTTTTTTTTGCCATATCCCCTTGTTATGGAATATGGATTCTATCTGTAATAATTCCATGAGATCCTATATGTAACACAAACTCGTTAGCACTTCAACTCTCAAAAGTGCACACTCTGTGCCTAGGCTCTATAACTGCTTCGAGCCTCAGTGTGCCTTGCGCCTCTAATGACTATGTTCTTTAGTATGTATTCTAACTATATCAAATATCTTTTTCTTGTTCTAGACTCAACTCATGCGTCTCTTGCTCTAATTTGATTATTTACTGTCTGACTGCCTCCGTAGGTTTGTGCATTCTTTTTATGATTTTATACTCAGGTGGATAATTTAATTGTGGTTGCTCATTTCATCCTGAATGTTGCTTCTGTTTAAACTGACATTGCAGCTTTCTCAACGTACTATTTCAGGCTCGTTGTTGAAGTATCTTTCAAAGTTACAGGTATTTAGTAATTTTTAACATGAGTCTATCCGATTTGGTTTGTAATATTACTAGTTGTACTTTCTTTTGTACATTTGGTTCTTTTCCTTCTATTGATGTGAGAATCTCTCTTTCCTTGCATTCCTAAACATGGAACAAGTTTTTGGTTTATTAGTTGTCTGGTTTTTGATTTTTATGTTTATACTTTTGCAGGTTGATGAAGAACCTGCAATTAGAACTAACACCACCATATTACTTGGGAATATTGCAAGCTACTTAAATGAAGGGGTAAGTATGAACAAGTTGTTATTTACTCATTTATACATGATTTTCTTTAAGTAAATCATAAACAAATACTTACTACATTGTTTTGTGTGAGAATATCATCTGGAGTGTTTGAATTACAATGCAGACAAGGAAGAGGGTATTAATTAATGCATTTACAGTTCGTGCATTGCGTGATACTTTTTCTCCTGCCAGAGGAGCAGGTATAAGAACCATATGGCCTTCCAAAACTTTAGCCCTCAAGTTCTCTTAATTTGTATTTGTTATTCGTATATTTATATACATTTTTGGAAGTATAGCTATGATGTTCCAAAATTTGGAAATTGTTCATATTGATTCACAATCTTTTTTTTTTCTCTCTTATTATCTTTGGGTTCCCAAATTTTATATCAAGTTCCACCTTTGTTTATTGGCTGTTAACAGTTTTGAACATTGATTGAACTCACAAATTGACCAATAATATTCATTTACTCTGTTGTGATATTATTCTTTTTTATCCTACTATTGAAGTGTACTAATCAATACAAATTGCAAACATGGCAGGAATAATGGCTTTGTGTGCCACTAGCTCTTATTATGACGTCAATGAGATCGCGACTCGAATTCTTCCCAATGTTGTTGTACTTACCATTGATGCTGACAGGTCATATTTTCTATAGATGATTTGTTCCAGTTTCCTCAACAATGGAGGATTTATTCATTGATCTTTTACCCACAGTCTACGTGAAATTTAATGCTCTCTTTCTTTCCTTTTGAACAGTGATGTTAGATCAAAAGCATTTCAAGCTGTTGATCAATTTTTGCAAATAGCCAAGCAGTATCATGAAAAGGTGTGTTTGAATTCTTGTTGCTTTTGTTCGTTGTGCTTTCTGTCTTTCAGTATGCATGTTTATTAAATTAGAGACTATCAATGCATATATAAGTTTAAGCCATAAATGATACTGATACGCCAACTTCTACTTGTTCATAATCTTGTAATCTGAAATTACGGGCTTCCACTACTTTCTTCTGCTGCTTTTGTCCTTTTACTTTCCTACTCCATGATATTCTAGGTCATATGTCAAAATGTTCAAGATTTATTTCAGATTTATTGAAGTGCTGCATATTTGCAATTATTTATATTGATTCTTCCCTCTTTGGCTATTTATAGACAAGTGCAGGAGTTACCACTGCGGCTGCAACTCTGGGAATTTCATCTATACCAGGAAATGCTAGTTTACTTGGGTGAGTTTTACTTGGACATTTTATGATATAGGAATATATTAAAATGCAATTGCCTGATAGACCCACTAAAGCAGGGATTTTTGCATTAATTTAGCTAGTCTTTTTAGTTGGTAGATTTTGTTTCTCTCCCCTCTTCCCCCTTCCCCTCTTCCCCCTTCCTCTCCTCCTTTTCTCATCCTCCTGTATCCAGAGCTTTGTATTGTTTTTCTTTTTTCTTTTTTAATTTTTAATTTTTTTTTTTTTGGGGTGGAGATTCAGATTTATTTTCTTTGGATTTTATTCCCCTGCATCTACATGTTAATTAGTTTTTTTTTTTTTAATAGTAACTGTAGAGGACGTCTGGATTTTTGAATAATGTGATTTCCTTGTTTCTTTTGGTGTATTGATGAGCAGAAGCATATGGCTTTTCATGTGGCAACTTGTGTGTGGATTTCATTATATCTTCCTAGTTACATTTCACTAATTTAAGTGGTTATGGGATGTCTACGTGTGCTTTTATTTGTTATTTCTCACTTAGGCGATCCACAACTGCATTATTTAGTATATTGCTGTCATGTTGTTGTGCTTGAAATGTGTTTTCCCTTAGCAATTTTTTCTTGTTCTCACTGAAGATATGCTTGTCTCGCAGATGGGCCATGAGTTCCTTGACTCTAAAGGGTAAACCATCTGAACAAGCTTCACTTGCTCCAATAAATTCTGACGCACCCGTAACTTCTACAGCCTCCAATGCCAGTTCAGGTATGCATCTTAATTACTCGTTTGACGCTTTCTATGTATTAAATAGAAGAGAAACTTTAAGCATCCAGTTGTCAGTAATTAGAGATGAAAGTACTTAAACTTCCTTGGGTAAATACTTTTTAATTCATTTTGAATTATGATTTCAATTCATAGTGTGAATGTAATTCCACCTTGTTTGTGAACTAGATTCTTTAGAAAGCATATGGTTTGGATAAACGGATAGTCTTGATTGATTCTCTTTGTTTTTAGAGATGGTGCCCGGAATAGAATAACTTGATACATTAAACGTCACTAGGGCCTCATATAATGGTTATGTTATAGGAAGTAGATAAATGGGCAATATAGAGAATGTTTGGAACTATAGCTATTGATATAGTAGGTAAAATTATCTATAAGCCAGTTATTTGAAAATAAAGTGAAGAAGGATCTCTTTGCATATATTTTTATACCCAATTTTATATCAATTCCTTTGTTTAGCAGTTTAATATCTGATGTTGGGTTTCTATTACAATCTCAGTCATGGATACTCCAAGCACAGTACCAGCCCGCGTAAATTCCAGCACAGACTTAGCTGATCAACCAGTACCTGTCTCTCCTACTTCAACAGATGGCTGGGGAGAAATTGAAAATGGAATTCATGAAGAGCATGATGGTGACAAAGATGGGTGGGATGATATTGAACCCATGGAAGAGCCAAAGCCATCGCCAGCTCTTTCAAGCATCCAGGCTGCTCAAAAGCGGCCAGTCTCACAACCAGTTTCACAGCCAAAACCACAAGGTAATACTGTGATATATGTAATTGTGGTTATAAATCATCGGAAATGTTCATAGGCTAAATGGTTTGACCATCTGGTATGGATGGTCCTGGGCTATAAATGATAATGAATAATGAGTTTCTATTATCAACTATAAATATGCTATCTTTTTTAGTTTTTTGGATTAATGAGTTATTAGGGAATGAAATAGGTGGCTTCAACAAATTGCTTGAAGGGATAGAAGCAATTCTAGGTAAATACGAGGGAAGTGATATATAATAGAATGGAACCCTTTGTCCAGCAATAAAGACAAGGCATCTATATATAATTCTAGGTGCACTTGATCTATACTTTATGTCTATGGTCTCTGAGTGAATTGGTGAATGATTGTAGCTTTTCTTGCCAAAAGGATGGGACAAGGTCCTGCCAAGTAGAAAGAAATTTCGGTTCATCTTGTGGGTGAGACCTTCATGATTCATATATCCTAGGACATTCAATGTCCTTTTCTTTGAAAGGCTTGCTTCACCACGGCATGCCTTATCCATGGCCATTCAAGCCATTCAACAAACCATCATGTCGAGATCTGGGTCGCTGCCTAGAATCTCTTGTAGTTCCACACTTCAATGGGTTCTTTCATTTAATGCTGGGCCCATAAAGAATATCAACATGCGAACATTTTTAGTTTTAAAGTTGGCTATCTTTTTGTATACTTGTGCTTATTGTAGTATGTTTTAACAAATTTGCCTTATTGTTAACATTGTATTCATTGACAAGACATTCAAGTGCTCTATTCAATGACTATTCTTTTCACCTCCTCCCTCAGCTACAAGCCTGCGACCTAAAAATACAGCAAAGGTGACAAAAGATGAAGATGATGATTTGTGGGGTTCCATAGCTGCTCCTGCTCCAAAAACTGCATCAAAACCTTTAACCGCTAAAACAGCTTCAACACTTGATGATGATGATCCCTGGACTGCCATTGCTGCTCCTCCACCTACGACAAGAGCCAAACCTCTGTCAGCTGGTAGAGGCCGAGGAGCTAAATCTGTTGCTTCAAAATTGGGCGCACAAAGGATAAACCGGACATCCTCCTCTGGGATGTAAGTTAGTGACTGAGAGTAAACAGAAGGGAAGATTGAGATCTGTAAATTTTTCTTTTTTTAGCTGGTGACTGGTTTCACGTTTAAAAACTTGAATCCCTTCCACCTTGAATTGTATCTGCTACTTTCTCCTACCATATTTGATTTGTAATATCATTCTTTTCTACAGAATATTGTTTTGTTCAGTTTCTTCTTTAGAAGAAGCTGTTGTCTTCTAGACTGCTTTGTAGCATAAACTGGTTTCTGCAGAAACTTCGATTTCGAATTGAGCATAATAGCAGGGCTTGTAGACATACTTGGAATGTAATGTCACTTTTGTTTAAGAAAGGAAATGGAAAATTTTGTTTTTTCTTGTTTGTAGTGGCAACTTCCTGTATCTCAACATGTTTCTAACGATATAACAATGAATTTGTTTCCTTGTATCCGATATGCTCATCACGCTCCCCAAGTAGAATACACAATGAGTAAGCACAAGGCCTGACGCCTAATGATTGCGTCTGATGAAACTGAACTATACCGTCTTTAAGATGACCAAAACGAAAATACCCATCAACATGCTGGACTATGACTCTGCTGCTAGGAAATTTATCAAATACGTGGACTGCATCTCTGAGTGACCCACATTTAACATGCATGTTAATCAGTGAAGTATTGATATATTGATCAGTGTGTAACCTGTGGTGATGATTGTTGAATGGATAGTTTTTTCAGACTGAAGTTTTAAAAGAAAAGAACAGGGCCTTGAGGATAGGAAGGGTATGTGAATCTGGCAGTGTTAGGAGGATTTCTTGAGTACAAATGCAAAGCCTCTATATATTGTCCTTGTAAAACCAAGGATTTGATTTCAGAATTGGACAAGGACAAAGGAGACTCCACTGGATATGAAAGTTTGCAAGAAATGTTTAAATTGAAATACGTCAGCATTTCTGTCCAAAAGTTACACGAGTTGACTAACTGTCAATCACTAGGTAGCTAATGAATAACGAGGAAATTTCTGAAATAGAAAAGTTACACGAGTTGACTTACTGTCAATCACTAGGTAGCTAATGAATAACCAGGAAATTTCTGAAATAGGCAACTGTCACTGTAAACCCACTAGAAGCATCAAGGGCAATTTTTGGGCATGGAGAGATGGAAACAGTTTGGAAGAGGCTCTTGCAACCTGAGAGAGAGTAAATTTATGATTACTCCTAAAAGGCTTTTGAAAGTTGGGACCAAACTGAAACCTACTTTTTACTTTATTTTGTTCATTTTATTAATTTTTTAGTTAGATGATGAAATATTTCAAATCCTAACAAGAATGCTCCAGTTTTTGATAAATCTTATAATCTCCATTCAAGTTTCATAAAAAATGAGTTCGTCGATTTCTTTAGCTTCAGGTCAAGAACGCTCCAGTTTTGGTCGGATCAATTGCATGAGATTCCCACAAGAATGCCAATATGAAAAATTACCTAGGTATCATTAATCAGATTGAAATTTATGCTAGACAACATACAGTTGTTCTATTTTCCTATTGATGAAGAACTGCTACACTTAAGATCTCAAAGCACGTATAGGAAATACAAGCAATGAAGTATCAGGTATTGTATGGTATTAAAAGAAAAATCCAAAGCTTTTTCAGTTTAGTTTCGTTGCCATAACTATAATTCCTAGCTTACAAAATCGTTCTCTGGACCAAATTTAGGTCAGAGCAAAAATTACAAAAGAAGCAAAACAGGTAAATAGAAAAAATATGACTAAGCTGACATCTGCAAAATATTGCTCTTGGAATTTGACGAGGCAGATCAGAACCCCCACCTTCTCACACTTCTTCAACCTATAAACAGGAAGTGATAGCTTAAAAATATCAATACAAGCCCAGTCAAAAATCTAGGATTAAAAGTAAAATAATTTGCAGAACTTCTGAATGGGATTTGGAATGACCTGAGGGAGACGCATCAATTCAAGAACAGCCTTTTTTGGGGTTAGTTCATTATCTATGATCCGAGCAACTGCTGTCAAAACAGGCATCTTAACATTATATTTCTGAGCTAAAGCAACCACAGCCCCTGCTGTTGATACACCTTCAGCTACCTACAGAACATAACCATTGCACAACTGTATGAATTTGCAAAGATTTTAGCCATCAACAGGTAATTATCAAACAGAATATTTACAAGCACCTGATTCATGGAACTCAGTATATCATCAAGCTTCTCCCCTGATCCAAGACGGACTCCGACTGTTTTGTTTCTTGAAAGATTAACAAAACATGTGAGCATAATGTCTCCTGTTCCTGACAAACCAGTAATTGTTGCAGGTTTGGCACCCATCTTCAGGAATCAAAATGAAGGAAGATCATGAGAAGACAACCATACAATCATTTGGGACAGAATGTATAGAAAACTAGCAGTTATGAAATAAAACAAAATATCCCTATAGAGCTGATACTCGTAAGAAGATAAAAATTAGAAAAGGAAAAAAGCATGAATTAGGGGATGTAAAAGACAATTTATAGGCCAGCTGATGAAAATTCAAGCAAAATAAGAAATTCAGGTCATGTTGTAAACTAATTTTCTTTTCACAGAAACAAAACAAGACCAAGTATCAGTTGGTAGCTCATTTGAAAGTCCTTTCATATCATCAAGGTGGACAAAACTTCTCCATAATAGACCAGGATAATCATCCATCGTAGTCCAACTCTAATGAGTGAGACACCATAATGCCACAGATATTAGCACATATATCAACTAGCTATGCTTCATTTTCTATTTTTGAGACACCCATACACAACCTATAATAACTTCACAGAAGTTCTTCAACAGCTACTCATTCCCCTTTTCTTCTTCAACAAATAGCAAGTAATAACCATCATTAAAAGATAGCTTAAAATATTGAAGTTACCATTTCGACAACAAATGACTAATTAAGGTGTAAAGAACAGATAGAAAACCTTTGTAGCCAGCCATCGGATCTCAGAACAACCTTGTGCAACAAGAGCTGCCATAGAATTATTACCAAGGTTCATTCCTTCCACAATTCCAGCCGCTATGGCAAGCACATTTTTTAGTGCACCAGCAATTTCCACCCCTATGACATCACTGGAGTTTATCAGAGGTTACAAACTCAGCATGTCCACTTGTACAAGCACATATTTTTTCAACTTTCCATAAAAGGAACCATTCAACACTTTGACTAAACCTAGAAGCAGGGTTTTGAGGAGACACCAAAGAAATATTATAGCAGATTCAGCAGATGGGACATAAATAAATTATTAGGTTAGAAGACTTCAAGACTAGATAAGCCAATTAGATGGGGTCACCATAGAATATCTGAGAAAAAATTTTCATTGAGGAGATCAACTTTACAAGCATTACTACATATCTAAACATTGTATTTCAT
This sequence comes from Aleurites moluccanus, assembly GCA_948193065.1. Lineage (NCBI taxonomy): Eukaryota > Viridiplantae > Streptophyta > Magnoliopsida > Malpighiales > Euphorbiaceae > Aleurites > Aleurites moluccanus. The sequence continues at coordinate 21,632 of CANXYC012578630.1, read as the reverse complement.
CAAATAAAGATTATCAAATGTAATCCCAGGTTCTATTTCATGCCTTATTTCTTCCAGCATTTTATTCAATCAAGACTCATCATACACCATCTATCATCATCCAGGAGCAACATAAAGAATATTGGAGCAAGACGGGGGTGAAATTTGTTTCTACATGTGGAATAACCCTAATTTACTTAGTGCAATTCGTGAATATCCTATACCTGGAAGTACTGATTCTTAAATGAGAAGAAGCTAGTAGCTGTTGAGCAGCTTTAGCCAATTTTTTGTCCTTCGACGCCACCACCATTGCTGCAGAAGCAAAAGGCAATAGAAATGGAGGAAATCAATTAATACCACAACTGAATAATTTAAGTTGAATGTTTAGTTTATTCAGCGTGAAGAAACCACCTGTTGGTAACTTATTCATCAATTCCAGTGCAAAAGAAGGTCCAGATAGTGCAATGAAAGGCTGGCGATTATTCTTCAGTGCTCGGGGAATAATCTGAGACATCATCCTCAATGTATTGAGCTCTAAACCTTTGCTAAGGGATATAAAAGGCAAGGCTGGATCAACAAATTCTGCAATTCCTTTCAGGAATGATGAGCTAGACTGCATTAAAATTTTAAATAACCAAGATTCAGAATGGGATAGCTGCAATGTTTCAATTATCTTTGTAAGTCTTTCCAATGGAAAATTGACAAATGAGGCAAACATGGAGGAGGGAATCAAAGGACCTGGACAGGCACAGCGTGAAGGCAGTAGTCTGCACCAAGCAAAGCAGCTTTAGGATCAGTGGTGGCAATCACATTGTCTGGTAGCTTATGTTCTGGAAAATATTTGCTGAAAGCAAGTAAATCAGACAAATGTTACGGATCTCAAGCAATAACTTTCAGTGTGCGTATCTAAAGTCTAAAAAAAAGAACTGGGAACAATTGCATATGTATTGTGACTAAAAAGTACCAATTATAGTGGTTATCATTGATTGATTGACAGACTAAAGGATCACGTAGAAGCATGTGAACCTCCAAATCAGCCTTTCTATTAGCAACATGGGCAGCCATTGCTGTACCAAAGGATCCACCTCCCAGCACCACCACCTACAAAATACAAAATCGACCAACAAAATCAATTCCAAATTTCAGACCTTTTCTCCATTTACGATTCTGGGTTTGCTCTAAAAACTAGCGAAGCCATTCAGTCTAGACTAAACTTCGAAAATTAGAGACAGAAAGGACCTTATTTGTGCGTTGGAGTACATCAGTGCTGTTCCTGGAGCGCCAAGTGCGGGACCAACGAACCAGCTTCTCCCAGGCGAGTCGAACAACCTTCCGGCGATCCCGGGACCGGTCAGTGGCATTAGTTAGTGAATTGGAATCAGCGTTTTCTCCTTCCGGGATTTTGGGAGATGACGGAGTAGGAACACTTGAAGAAGCAGAGCAAGGAGTGATGGTGAAGAATGTCTTCTTGGTGGAGGAGAGTGGGGGGTTGCAATTAAGGAATGGTGAAGGTTCTAATAAAGCCACCATTGCTAATTAGTTAAAGCAGAGAAACTTTCCATCTCCGAGATAAAGAGGTTATTATCTGCTAATATATGCTTCATGCGGCACCTACCTATCGTTTTCGGCCCAGACCAGTCAGATAATACGAGTTTTTCATATATGGGCCAGGTCCTGGTCCTGGACAAGATGGGAAGCGCAGCCCATTTTGGAAAAAAAAAAAGAAAAAGGCAAAACCTCCCTTCGCTCAACTCGGCTTAAAATCATCTATAAAACTTGTTAATCACGAAGTCAACAACCAGGCAATTATATAATATACTATCCATTAATTAATAAATAAAATATTATAATATAATTGATTGAACCAACTGCCTTAGTTGAGCATTGTTACGCTAATCTTCCCTTTCAATGAATAAAAAAAGAAAGGTAAGAAAAAGGGACAAAGTTGTTATTGGAAAGAAACAAAAAATATCTCAAAACTCAGTAATAGCAAGTGGAATTTATGAAACCATCCTTTCCAAAGAAATAAACTTTGCTTCTCTTTTGAGAAAAGCCTCCAATTCCAATTACCTCATCCATGCGAATATTCTACACCTCATCAGAAATACAAATATTATCTTTTTAATAGTCATTTACATGTTCTTTGTTGCTCTGTTCTGTTCTTTGATTCTCAGCCTTCCAATATTTCATCAGGGCAAGGTACTTGAAATATCATGTCATGTATATATATTATTTAATTTGGTTTGTTTCAACTATAATAATCTTGAAAATTAATCTTGGGTTATGGGTTTTAGGTGATTATTATAAAATTTGGATGAAGAATCATCAAGGCCAGCAGCAGCAAGGGGAATAAGAATAAGAATAAGAAGATGAGAAGAAGAGGTAAAAATTGTTGTTGCTGCCCTTTCTTTGTGATGTCTTCAATAACTAAAACGGTTAGAAGATGTTTATTTGTGAGTTGTTACCCTCTTGTTCACTGTTTTGGTTTGGATGAACATAGACACCGTCATCACCACCACAACCATTTCCATTGGTAAACTTGCTTCAAAGAAACATTAATTAATTTATTGCTATGCCCAAGTTCAACATTTTTTTTTTTTTGAAGTATTGTTAGTGTTCTCAAGATTTTTTTTCTAGGATGAGGAAATGGGAATTGCCTCTTTGGTTTTTGGCTGATTTTGAGAGGGAAATGTATGTTCTTAATTATCTTTTTGCTTACATTTTGCTTTTCTTCTACTATATGTTATTATCATTGTAATAACAGTAAACATTTAAGCTAATATCATTCTCACGGTATACATAATACATTGTCGTTCCTTGTAAAAGATAGCACAAGTCAATAAGTTAAATTAAATTAAATTTAGCTTTGAACAAAGATCGAAATCAGTTGATTTTTCTATTCTAATAACAAAATGTAGCTTCAGAAGAATGGATCTTTTGCAACCTCTAATCACAACACCCCTATTTTAGTATTCATTGGGGTGGTTTTTCCAAAAATTCTGTGGAAAAATAATAAAATTAATTGTGGTTTCAGCTTCTGCACTTCATTAAATCACACTTCAATTTCTTCACATCTGATTGTTTAAGTGGCTTTAGCATGAACATCTGAGCTCCTTCCTCTAAGCACCTGCTTTTTACATATGTAATGAAGATTTTTTGAATTAAGAAAATTAAAAGTTTAAATATGCTAAGATAGAAAATTTAACAACTGTATTAGTGATTATCTTTTAATTACTTGTTAATTCGAGTCGGGATGTTCTCAGATGACATAATCACAACTGGAACCTCCTTCAAGATTGATGATTCCTGTTAATTTGCATAGACACATACACAAAGTCAACAATCAATGAGTCTAACATTTTTTTTTTTCACTTAAAAACGTATATAAACATTACTGGAGATTGTAATACCTTAACTTTCTTGAGTAGCTCATAGCCTGTCATTCCTGGCATACAGTAATCTGTGATTATCAAATTAACCTTTGAGACCTGAAAACAAATATAAAATAGAATTAAAGACTCTTTTAATCTATACAAGTTAAACAAGTCGTTAAAATAGCTTTTGGAGGTAATATATACTAGTATATATTACATTGTTCTCTAAGTTCTTCCTATCATCATCTCCCAAGCCCAAATACTCTAATGCTCTTAGCGCATTTTCTGCTGTGGTAACTGCAGCAATTCATATAAATGAATGATTTAATTAAGGCCTCAATTCATTAATTAATGAAAATGCAGAAGAAAAAGCATGAGAACAGAAAAAAGATTGATTATACCTTTGCAAGAAGAGTTCTTGAGCAATTTTTCCACAAGTTTTCGATCAATAAGATTATCATCCACAGCTAAAACATGTGGTTGATGATGATCTCCATAATCTCCTAAAACCTTCTCCATTGATGAACAAGAATCCCCACCACCCATTTATATAACAACTTGAAAAAGATAACACTAATTAATAAAAAAAGAAGAAAGAAGAAGACTATACGTAACAGAGGAAACACAGCAATAAAGGTACTTGCAGGATATATATATATATTTATATTAATACAACAAAACAAAGCTAGGCTGCAATAAAAGGGAAGAAAAAAAATCCAATGAAGTCACAAGAGATGTATGAATGTAATATAGATGCGAATTTATAGTGAGAAACCACAAGAAAATGAACAAAGGTAGGTGAGAAAAATAAATAAATAAATTTATAAATTAAAAAAAAAAAAAAAAAGAATTTTTAGACAAAAAGGAATGGACAGAAAGAAGAGAAGAGAATTAAGTAAATATATTATCATGTGTTATAAGATACCCTATCACAGATATTTAGTGATCCTTCCTTGCTTTCTTTTTGATTTGATTCAATTCAACCATATCATATAATTCTATGCTCCACTAAATATATATAATAATCTACAGAATCAGTATCAATATTAGTATATGTATGTATCCTCTGCCATTGCCAGTGCAATATTTCGTGAATTTTAGACCACTTGACATCTCTTTCTATAAACTTAATTAAGAAGCAAGAAAAATCAAACAGGGGTTAGGGTTTTTTTCACTTTTCTTTTATTACCTTGCACAATACTACATGTATAGCCATGTAAGAACATTTTTCTATTTTTCACTGAATTGAAATAAGGACCTGGATTTCGAACCCATAATTTTTGCCAAAAATTACTCTCTATAGAAAAATACAAATGATGCTGATTTTACAGGATATGAAATGATTTTCCACATTGGTTCAGTAGATCAAAAGCTATCCCAGGGAAAGATCCAATTTTCAATATAAAATCTTATATGCACAACTGGACAGATATGCATAATAACATTTATTGAATTTTAAATAAGAGGATGCACCTTATTTTTTTCTATTTTGGAGAAAAGAATCTGTGCTGGTTTTTATCATAGAAAGTAGTACGGATATTAGATAAACCTTTAGCAATTGTTAAATAGGTAAATTATCATGAAACAAAATCCACTGCGATTCTTCCTTTGATACTCTTACGATGATAAACTCATTTTTTTAGCATCAAATCAAATAAAATATAATACAAACAATCACATCTTTCCTTTGATTTCCTAATCCCATTATGTACTTATATTATGAGAGTGTTTATGCAAAAATAGAGTTTTAAAAATATCGTTTAAAAAAAATATAATGTTTAATTTTTTATTTTTTTTTAAATTTAAAATAAATTAATTACTCGAACATTCAAAAAATTATTTAATAATTTTTAAATTTCAAAAAACACACTCCATGCATTTCCTAAAATTTCACCCCATATGAGATTTATGCATTTCCCTTATTCCCAAAGCTATGACCAACAATTTTTTTATACAATATCCACAAAAAAAATTTAATGCTAAATTCACTTCTTTTATCCAATCAAACATTGTGGGTAAAGTTCATTTCCTCCATTTTTCAAAATCCCCACAGCAATTTGCATGAATGATAGAAAAATATTTCACCTTTTCACAATAAATCAACCTATGAGCATCTCTGTTTATTTATTTATTTATTTATTTTTTAGCCCTCCTTCACTGCCAGAAACTTTTTGCTGGCTGCAAAGCTTTTCACGGGTAAGTATGCAAAGAGGTTAAATTAGATTGCATAGAGAGTTGCACAGAATGGGCAACACTGTCCATCACTATATTAATCCATTCTTTTTGAAGAAAACCAAGGAAAAGTACTATCCTCTATGCACTTAACAGTTAAGACCCATAACACCCATAAATAAGTGCAGCAGTACCCATTGATGGCCTTTGCATGCATGAACAAGAACAATTGTATGCCCATTCACTGCATAAATGGCCAGCCAATCTGCATAACAGATTTGCACGTGGCTTTGTCCTGTCATGAAAAACTTGGGCAACGAGAATTTGAGAAAGCCGCAAGAATGGACCATCTCCAAATAGATATGTTCCCACAATTCAAGCACGGACAAGATATAGTTTTGAGAGTAAGCACAATAGCATCAACAACTGCTCAATAAGAGCTGCAATAATTGAAAGTAAGATGCCTTTTTTAGGGCAGAACAGATTCTCAAGTTCGCTCAACAAATACATTGCTAGAGACCTCAAAATTTCTGCTGGTATAATATCACTAAGCTGATTAAAAACACATCGTGCTTGATGTTCTGTAAAACATCAGATTTTCAAATGAACTTGACGATTCAAAACCATTTCATCTTCTCATGCTGCACAACAGAACTTAAGAGCTAAAACTGAGATAGGAACCAAAGCTACATTGTTTGTGAGGTCCAATTGATCATCTTTCATTTGATGCTTGCCTTTGGAATTGATGATGTGCATGGCCCACCGGTTGTCATAAATGGTATTCCCTTAAATGTGGCCACACCCTTGTCATCAGTGAAAAGATTCTGCACCCATGAACCGCTCATGAATCAATAACTGGTATTCAGAGCATTCATACAACAAACTAAAAGAAAAGACAATAATTGCACAAGTTGATCACAACAACATTAATAGTACAAAATCAGAATCCAGATTAGCCCCATCCATCAGAATAGTCCAATCACCTTTTTAAGATGAGAAGCTCTAAAAGACAAAAGAAAATGTTATCAATTTCAAGTAATTCATAAACCATATGAAAGCAAGACAAACCATAACTCAAGTCTCACTGCTGATGCCTTTGGCATATGTCATATTTACTAGGAAGGAAATCTGGCTGGTGCAGTCCTTAAATGTTAACAGTTGGCAAGAACTATGGTTCACATCATCTAATTAATTGATAGCTAACTGCAGTGGGCCACAGAACTAAACAGAAAACCGCATTGTTCAACTAATGACAATTTCATTCAACCATAGTTATTATGAATTCACTGGAACATGATCCTAATAAATGAGAAGGTCATTGAACAGTCCTAATAGATAAGGTACAGGTTAAGGTCATTACCAGGCAACATAAATGAAGAAGCTCATAACAATAATATTGAAAGTCTGAACCACATACCGGTGTTATTTTCTCCAGCTGCTTCTTTTTTGGATTAAGCACATCTTCAGGTTTACCATCAACTCTAGAGGAGAATATTAAAATTCAAACATAACAACAATTAGTTTCAGCAAGCAAAAAAAAAAAAAGAAGGTACAGCAATACAAAAGGAAGAAAATAAACAACAGTGCTGTCAGCTAAGAAAGGTGTACATCAAATAATTGACAGGACCAAACTCATGCAAATGAACCATTTATATAAAGCAGTAGGCATCCTCCAGCTCCCTATTCCAGTTTTCTAGTCTTATAATGGCACGAGTAATCTTTACCAAAAAAAAAAAAAAATAGATGGTCATTTTGATCATTCAAGATCAAATGATTTAAAACCTAAAGACTTGTCATTTTTCCCTCCAAACATAGCCGCAACTGTCAGAGGATTTTTAATATTAACAAATGGGCTTGAACTGTTGATCCCAGCTACTCCAAGAAGTAGGAAAGGGCACTGTCATAGGTAGCAGCTAACAAATACTCAACTAGCTATTAGCATATACCAAAGAATTCCTTTTACCATTCTTCCCAGAAATATTTCAGGTATTACAACTATTCCCTTAGCTTTATGTAACTTATGCGTGTTTACCCCAAAAATGAGACTCGTTCTCCAATTTTAGCACCTTCTGGAGGTAGCAAAGGCTCTACAACACTGTGATCTTCATTAGAAGCACACAGGACCTGAAAAATTAGGAACATAGAGATTTATACAAACATCAAATTCATTCCTTGGGATTATTAAATTAACAAGATAATACAGTATGATAAGGTTAACTCAGCACTGCACTCTTGAATCATTGCAACCTAGAATAACTGGGTTCTTTTGGTAGCAAGAGAAAATAACAAAGCATACACAAAAACACTGCAAATATTTCATGCTAGGGAATTGATTAGCAACTCAAACATATGGCCATGCTCAAATCAATGAGATTGAAAATTGAAAATTCTCTTTCTAAATCCTAATAAATAAAAATAATTTTAAATGTCTATGATCCTAGAGAAGAAAAGCAGCAAAAATGGTGAGACCAGGTTCATAATTCTTATTCCACTCAAGAACAGCAACAATTTCACCATGATACTATTACAAGATTTAGAATAATTATAATACTATGACACCAACTATTTGTTACTTATTTTATTATGCACTTGTATGAGATGTCCAGAACAGTAAAATCAGATCTTGAAAAACAAAAGCACAATTTCAATTACACCCTAAGCTTTTGCTTAAATATGAAAAGCATTGTTATTAGATTCATGCAGCAGTGAAAATGTCAAGAAAATTTACCAGTCCTTCTGACATCACATCCCGTAGCTTTCCAGGTTTTACATTTGTTATCAGCACAACACGACGATTCTTTATAGAAAATGCAAACACCATAAAGAGCATTAGCAACTGGGTTTCAGAAAAGACTTATTTAACAATAGCAGTTCCAAGGAAAGCAAACATGCAGATAACTGATTATGTCAAGCAAACTCTATAAGAAATCATACCATCAACTCATCTGGACTGCAGTACTTTGCCAAACCACTGACCACCTGCCTCAATTTTGCCTCCCCAACATCTATCTCCTCAACCAATAAACTGAATTAATGATCAAAAATAAAATGTCATGGATATTTTTCTAACTGCAACATCATGCTACAAAATCTTAGCTTCAAATCTTAAAGCTACATCAACCAGATTAAAAAAAATGGAACAGCTTTTCTCATTAACTTAATCAACTCTTGGAGGAAAAGAATGAGGAGTTGTCAGCTTACCTATCAGCAGATGGATGCTTCCATGCTTTGCGAATAAGGCCAACCTGTATGTTCAGTAAACTAACGCTTAATTCTTTATCCTTGTCAGCTGGTTCTGTTTCAGGTGGTTTCTTTTTCTCTTGCACAGATTCCTTATTTTCCGTAGCTTTTTTCTTCAAGGTAAAAAAGCAAAAACAAAACCAAAGAAATGTTATTGGAAAAGAAGTGTATCAAGATCAAAAGATGATAATAATTAGAGTAAAATGTTCTAAGCACTAAATTTTCAAGCTTGATGTGTACACCTGCAAGCACACAAAAACTCAATGTTGTTTAACTAATGCAAATTTTTGTGTAAAAAAAAAAGAAAAAATTGTTAACTGAGAGATTTATGTCAATAGTTGGCAATGTAGTCATCATGAAGTGGAATATAACAGAGCTGTCTTAGCCAGATGGTAAGTTGCTCCATGGAATAGAGAAAGTAATCTGAGTTCAAATTCCATAGCTTGAACGTGAATGTTATTTAAAAAATTCATATCAACTAAGAATAATGAGATTCCTCATTTACTCATGAGAATATAAATGTTAAATAGGAGAATATTCAAAATCTATTAGAATATTGAATGACTACACATTCTAGTGGGCATTGTCATAGTTATTCTGATGGTTACATTGAATTCCAATCCTGCAAGTATGAGCATGAATTTATTTTATCAAGGAGCTTCACCATTGATATGATATTACAATTCCACATTACCCACTCAATTCTAGCACACAAAATCAAAGTCAACAGAAAAAGGCATGGCTATGTTCTAATTACAACCATAACAGAAGTTTATTAAAACCTATTAAGAACCAATTTATGTTCAAATCCTAAGCTTGCATCTGATTTCCTTCTTCAACTAACTCATCCCATCATAAAAAATAACAATATTGACGCGGGAAAGATCTAAGAAAATTCTTAATAAATTTTTTGTTTGCAGCACAAGTCTTAATATTTTTTTGTTTGCGGTACTGAAGTTCATTTATTCCTGATAAGAAAATAAAAGCAAATTTTCTTCCAGCAACATGATCAAATGCATAACTATTAACATAAGTATTTAGTTCCTACAACTGCAAACGCTTCCAATAGACCATTTGCGTAGAACTTAGAAATTTGTTATAGCTCACTTGCAAGCTCTGATGTTAAATAGTATTTCTTAATTATATAATGATTATCAGTTTATCACACTGAAGCCTTTTGACAATCTTCATAGTGAAAGGACAGACATACACAAATTAAATAACATTGGCTTTAACAGGAAATTGGAATGGAAAATAAAGCTAGAAAAGGATTTACCACTGCATCACTTTTCTTTATATTCTTGCTAGCTTCTGACATTTCTGCATTCTTTGTGCTTTGCTGAGCCTTTTTTACATTTGAATCCACTTCAACCTTAGCTACGCCTCTTGTACCCTGCAATTAAATAAACAAAGAATAACAAGAACTTAATGACATGCATGATTCAGAAGCACTTAACAATTTAGATAAAAGAGGGGGAAATCATAGGGGTTGTCATAACTTGACATGACTCGCAGGTGCAAAAAAATAGATATCATAGAGGAGGTAAAATAATTTTTTTCATTCAAACAATAAAATGTGTGAATTACACACACACACACACACACAATTTCACATGTAAAACCTAAGCACGAAATATTAAGAAGCATAATATCCATAAATCACTTTCATTGGTTGGAACCCAAGTATCGAATTACTCTTCAACCCTCAATCCCTCTCATCTCAAATTGCACAATCAGTAAGGTAAACAAAGCTGCTAAACAAAATATAACAAAAACAAGGTAGCTCACCAAGGGCTCAAATGGAGGCTTCTCTACCACTATCTTTTCAAATAGCTCCACAAACTCTTCCTTGCTCTGTAATAATGAGAAAACAAAATTAAACTCGTCCTTAGATGAAAACAAGTACATTAAAACAACTTGCAAAAGAAAAATTGAAGCCTATATTTTTTTGGCAGTTTTCTCAGGCTGCTAACCATATGAAGATTTAGGTCAAAAAAAAAATGAGTAAATTAAAACATCTTACAAAAACAAAATCAAAGAGGGACAATTTTTCTTGGGCAGTTGTCTCAGGTTGCCAACTACAAATATGCAGATTCAGGTTCTCAAAAAATAAATAGAGGACAAAATAAATTCCACAGATTAACATTCACTGTCCATTATTCTCTATTTGAATCATGGACAAGGGCTGATCTCAAAGAGATGTATCTAGATTTTTCAATTGAATGAAAACCCGAATGATTGTAATTAAGACCACGAATTATGCTCTTGAATGATAGGTATATTTGTATAGTGACTCAAAATTCAAAAAAGTACAAGCAAATGATACTCGAGTAATACAAAGCTGCCAAACACATCAGACACAATCAAATGAGAATGATATCTGTTGCAGATGAACCAGCAGCCAAAGAAGATAAGACATGGTGACTAAGGTGATTTCCTTCCGTAGGTTATTAACAAACTCGATGAAAATTCAGTAACATAAAATAACAAGTATGATGCCTAACCTGAATGTAATCCATCCATCTCATCACATGCGTCAACTTTTCTCTCTCAGAATGCGAAAGGCGAATCTGGCATAAATTAACCATTCCAACTAAAATTTCAAATATGTAGCCTATAATACCATAATGAAATTTTTGCATTGAGGAATGGGGAAAAGGAAATTATTTTTATGCATTTCAATATATACCTATAATACCATAATGAAATTTTGGATTGAGGAGGGGAAAAGCAAAATTTTTTTACACATCAGTCAACCTCTGAATCCAGAATGAGTGGTTTACCAAGAGTTCAAACTACTACCATCCATCCCTCAACACCTTGGCTTAACAAATACATATCTTGAAAAGAAGGGAAATAAAAAAAAAAATAAAGAATACCACTACGTGCAAAACAATTTTGAGTAAAGTCCAAAGAAAACATGCGACTGATTTTTAAATGTACTCAGCATCCCTGTCATGTCTGAAAAATATTTTTATAAACATATGGAAGAAATTGAAATCCAAATAGTGAGAAAAATTAAATGCAGTAACTTTGCAGTAACTGGAGAGATAGTAGTACAAGTGACAGAATATTTCGTAGCAAAAGAAATAGAAAGCATACCATGGAAGAATGTATTGCTGAAAACACAATAATATCAGCCTCAGAGGGAGTGGTTCCATTGCCTAAGAGTACAGACATATGAGCTAAGTCTTTATTTAATGCATTGAGAGTAGCAAAGCATGCTTGCGAGTCTACAGGAAAACTTTCTGCAAATCCTATCCACTTAATCACCTACAATCCATAGTTATTTTTTAGGTTGAGAATCATAACTGAGCTATATAATCACACTCATTGGCAAAAAAATTGCAACTTTACCTCATCATTTTCTTTCTGTGGCGACCATTTTCCAGATGACTTCAAAATGTTTGTGTATAAGCTCTTAATATCATCCTTCTCATTAACACCCAAAGAAGCTCCCTACAGAAATTAATTTCTAACTGAGCCAAAAAAAATCTTTAAAACCTAATAATCTATTCCAAACTAAGAATCAGCCAATCGGGTCAGAATAAAATTCCCAAAACAAATACACAGCATAAGAATGTACATGAAATTCAAAGTTGAATGGAGGTTTTAGAGCTTACAGGATTAAAAGAAAGATGCTTGCTGAGAGCTGATGCTATTATTTGCTTTCTTTCATTAGCAGCTGCCATTTTTTCACTGGTCTTGTTCTTCTGCGTTTCGTCTTTAGAGTTGAAGATTCGCAAATCTCAACTTTTGATAGGGTTTCGGCGGGTTTCATTCATGGGCTTCAGGGATTGGAGGGCGCCATGTTTAACTGCCAGGTCAAGCCAGTCTAATTAACCGTGTTATAACTGTAGCCCAGTCCAGTTCATTAATCAAGCCTGACCTTATCTATTTTATTATTAAAGGCAGCTGTACCATTTAATTTATTTTCTTTTAATTTTTAAAATTTTTATATAATTTTAGGTATTTAAAAATAATTAAAAATAAATATTAGGTAATTAATAAGATATTTAATGTGAAAATTTAAGAGGTTTTTTTTTCACATAATAATCTTATTTGAACAAATTAAATGAAGAAAATAAAATAAAAGTAACAATATAAATAAATAAATAATAATTAGAATAAAATAATATTTTTAATACATTATAATTATTTTCATTATATTTTTATTTTTTCTTTCATTGAATGATTAATAATTTAAATTTTTATATTAATATAAAAATAAAAATATTGACGAGGAAATCGGTTTAAAAATATATTATAATTATTATTATTACTTATATAAAATATATAATAATTTTATATTTATATTTCTTTATTATAATAATATTGATATTTTTTTAAAAATCTCTTTTAACGACAAACTATGCGAAAAATGGATATACAAACTAGTTTTATATAAAAATGTATGTAAAATAAGTTTTTTTTTTTATATAGGTTTTACTAGTAAATTATTTTTTTTTCTATTTTTAGAAGTATCTAAATTTCACTCACTCGAATATTTTAGCAAAACATGAAAACAAATCTTAAATTACAATTCTTATAATCAAATCGAATCAATTGGTATATTAATTTGGCCTAATTTTATTATTTTATACACTATTATGATTCTTAAATAATATCAAATATTTTTGCATGCATTGAAAATCCTTAAATGGGAGAATATTAGATATCTTACAAATGGTGTAAGCATATATAGTATTGATAGTGCCAACTTAAAAAGTTAACATGTTGAGATTGAAAAATCCAATTATAATTAAGGTTGACACTCTCAATGTTATATATACTTATTTAATATATTATATTTAATCCATGTGAAATTAAATGTTGTGAATTTATATAGTTTTAGGAGTGCCAATATCAAAAGTTAGTTAGTTGATATTGGAAAGTCTAATTATATATATTCATTCAACATATTGTATTTAATCCATATGAGATTTTATATCTTAACGTTACTTTTAAGTGACAATTTAATTAAATAAATTTTTATTAAGCCCAATTGACACTTAAAAATTTATAATGATAACTAAATTAATTGAATTGAAAGCTATACACAAGTAAATAGACAAATTTAAAAACTCATCAGCAGACAAAAAGACAATTGAATTTGAAATATATCTAAAATTAAAATCATTTTCTCGATCTGATACCATCTTACAAATGTTGAGAGCTTATATATAGTATTGGGAATGTCAACCCTAAAAGCTAGTTTGTTGAAGTTGGAGAACAAAATTATATATATATATGTGTGTGTGTGAGATTTTATATAGATTTGTATATATATCATTAATCTATGTGAGATTCTATATAGATTTGGAAAAATCAACTTTAAAAGTTAGTTTATAAAGGTTGGGAAGTTTATTTTTATATTAATTATTTAATATGTTTGTGTTTAATTAATGTGATATTTTTTTCTCATATAATATTCTTAACAGTCTCTCAAATGGCAATTGAGCGAAAAATAATGTTGATAAACTTAATTGATATTTGTAAATTTATGATATGAATTGGATTAAAAGAGAATTTAAAATATGAGGAACAATTATATCATGCGAAAGACTTGAAAATTCAAAAATAACTCATATCGGATGAATAATAAATTTGAAATCAGAAAATAAACTCATACTGAGTCAAGAAAATTAACTAAACTCAATATGATTTATAATATAATGAGAGGTAGTGTAAGATTTAATTAAATTATAATATCATATTGAGTTTTTAATATAAATTTGAAAGAATTAATTTTAAAAATTTACTTGTTAAAATTGAAGAATTCATTTTTTATATTAATCACTTGATACATTTATATTCAATATGAAATTTTATAAGATATGCTCAACTAGTAGACTATTAACTCAAGAACTAGCATACTTTATTTGAAAGACAAAAAGTATTTTGAAATCTTTGAATTGTGTACGCTTTGTCTATTAAGCCCTATGATTCAACTATTACATTGATATATATATCGAGTACTTATTTAATAAATAGTGTAATAGATACATAGTTAATTTGAACATTCAAAATATTCTTCGATTGGAGTTATAAATATTGACTAAGAAATTAAAATAAATTTTATTGAGAAAGAAAATTCTAAAATTTCAACATACACAAAATGTTTGTATATTTCTCCTTCCAAATGGTCTCCTATTTTTATTTTATAAAATTAAAATTATATTAAAGTGTTATCAACCAATAAGATTATATTAAACTACCAAGAGTTTAGTTTGGTGGTAAGAAATTTTATTATTTGGGGAGAAGTTTTGGTTCGAGTTTTCTCCTCCTTATTAGATGCGTGACTCATAAAAAATAAGTAGGTGTCTGTCAAAACTTTTTGATACTTACATCTTTTTTATTTTCAACAACTGTTTTATATCTTTTGATTACTGACAGTTTTTAGTTGTTAGGTAGTTAAACAGATATTATTTACAAAAGTTTCAATTTAGAGTTTTTTTGAAAAAGTTTTTACTTATTTAAATAAAAAAACTAAATTATCCTTTAAAAATAATATTTAAATAAAAGATAAATATTAATATTTATCCTTAATGATCATTAAATATATTAACAACTAACAGCTAATAATAATTTTATCAAATATTTGCAATAATCAGCTATTAAATAATAGTCATCGGCTATCAGCTATCAGTCACCAGCTAACAGCTAACAATTATCAGCTGCTATAGAATAACTAAACTAAACAGGGCCGAAGTGTAGTATCTTATAAAAATATTTTCTCTTGGCTTCCTACCCGAATAATCTAACTATGCGATATTTGATAAAAAAATAAAATAAAATAAAAAGATTGCATTAAGGATGAGCATGGGCTAGGCCCAAACCAAATTTGATGGAACAATAAGACTCAAATGATGGACTAAGGGTAAATATAGGATAAATCCTAAGTCCAAGCCAAAGCCCGGCCCTAGCAAAAATTAGATTTTTATTAATTATTTTTTCTTCAAGTTCATTCTAGTGAGTAAAATCATTTTTTTAATATAAATTTAATTTTCATTTAAACTCAAATTCGAGATATTTTCAATTTTGGTTAAAATCGTTTTCCAATAGCCTTTCCTAAAACTCATATAAGTCTACTAGGTAATTGCTAGGTTAGGCTGCAATGGGCTTATCATTTGTGTATTATAACTGAGTAATTGATATGGAAGGTGTAAGGCTTTTGCCTTATATTTACAGTCCACTATGTTGGACCACCTGTAAAATAATAAAAAAAAATAATGACATGATAGTCTCAATAACTAACATGTGCCATACCAAATAGTTGAGTAAATGACCCCGGTGATCACTAAATTTTCGGGTTGTTTATAATTTGATCACCAACAGAAAAAATCTTTCAAACTAATTACTAAAACTTTTGCAAATCTTTCATCAGCTGATCACTGGATCAGATCGTTACTAAATCGATACAAGTGACATCCTAGTCGACATAAAATACTGATTCATCATGCCATATAGGCCACACGTGACAAAAAAATGGACATGTCATGTGCCACATCAACTGAAACATCAGCATTCCACTTACTCGATGGCGGGGGCCTGCCACTTCAGTAAAAATCACATGTGGTCCACTGCTTTATGAACATTGTGGAGAGAGAAAAGTAAAATTTTGAACCTTTTCTCCTTCATCCCCGATCCTTCCCCTCTCTATTACTCGTGTTCCTTCCCTTTCTCTCGATTTTCTTTCTTTTATTTTCATTTTGCATGTATTGAACCCTTTCTCTCTTGATTTTCCTTTCTTTTCTAAAGTACTTTCCTCTTTAATTGTATTTTTTGATACAATTATATGAAAACCGAATTTGAAAACCCTAAATTGAGAAATATAAATTGAAATCCTAAAAAGTTCACCTTATTTGGAAGTGGCACAACTAATTGTACAGAGATGCAAGTGTGAAGAACTTTGTTTACTGAGGACTTCTTGGAGCGTGAAAAATCCCTGGAAGAAGGTATTTTAGGTAAGTATTATATGGATATAAGTGCAAATTGGTTTTTTTTTTTTTTTTTTTTTTTTTTTTTTTTTTTTCTTTGGGTAGTTTGTTCAGTAATATGAGTGTGAAAAAACCTTGAAATCTTTGAATGTGATTGTTGCAGGTTGGCAGGGAGTATTGCAAATTTTTTTTATTAGATTGACCCACTAACCATTGCAGACGAAGATGTTGTTAGATTTGGGGATGAAGGTTCAATGATCTTAAAAAATGGACCAAGAAATGAGGATGACATAATTGAAGAAGAAATGTTTAATGAAGTAATTGGACAAAAGAGCGCAATAAAGAAGAATTGTTGCTGCTTGTTTTGTGTTGCTATTGTTATATTTTTGTTGGATTTATTTGTTGTTGTCTGTATTGATACTGAGTGAACTGAAGGTGTCTATTTTTGGAGGTTTCATTGGTTTTGCATTTAGCACTTAGTGAATTTAGACAATTGTGAGCTCAAATGATAAAATAGTAAATTTAGTGAAAGCATTTGTGAGCTCAAATATTTATATTTGAAGTTCAAATTGTATAATTGTGAGCTATATTTTGTATAATATTACTATTATATCAATATAACATAATTTTATTTAGTTAATAATTTGTGTGATATGAGTTGTTGATAAAATATCTTTATCATAAATCTAATAAATCCAAGAGCAAAATAATAGAAGAATCATCATTAACAACATCAAAATAATAAAAGAATCAAGACTATCATCATTAACAATAGACAAATCCAATCTTGTTAACAAAAGTGACATGTTTCATTAACTTTTATCTGTAAAAATAACAAACGTTCATATCACTTGTTTATATGTATGCCACTTTGAGTAAAGGGTTTCTAGTGTTGCTACATGACATATGATACATCTCCACACATGTCAAATTCCTACAATTTTATAAGGAAAAAATAAAAAAAAATGGGCAAAGCAACATAGTTCTCAAGCTACAATATTCTACAGTTTATATATATGACAAAATATCCCAAAACGGCATCAATGTTCTCAAGCATTAAAGTTTTATTTTCGTGTGTAATATTTTTTGCTTCTAAGTCCAAAAGAGAGCTTCCACCTTCTTCAGGTTGTTCATGTTTTTTCTCTATATTTTGCTTAATATTGTTGCTTCTAGTTGGCTTTGAAGAGGATGGCTTCTTGTACATTGTTCTTGGTCCCTTTGCAACTAGTTTGGCAGATACTTTCATATTTATTGTAAAAAAAAATAAAAAGTAAATTAGTATACATTCATTCTATACACAATTCATACATAAACATGTATTATAATAAACTAATTTACTTTATAATACTAATTAAATAACTATAATATTAAATTGACAAAAACATCTCAGATATGTTACAAAAATCAATATAATTCAGTCCCACATCTAAGATATCTTAGGTCCCTATAAGTAAAGATTCTTTGCTACTTCAATTGAATACACAATAACCCATTACAACCAAAACACAACAACCAAGACCAATCAATTAAATATAAAAAACCTTTGACAATACATAAAAAGACAAACCTTAAACCCAAAACCAACCAATCACAGTCAACAAAAATGCTATCAAACCCTTTGAATAATATTTATACCTAAAACCCTAAACGAACAAAGACAAACCTTAAAGAACAACATAACAAAAGCAAAAAAACAATCTGACAAAATAAATACTTACAATAACTAGATGCATGCTCCTCTGGAAACCGATGTCGTCGTTCCATTACCCTCTGACATTTGTGTAGACTTCAATTATATTTCCTATCCCTCACAAATCTCCTAATTTTGCTCGCAAATGCCCTAATTTTACTTCATAAACTAACCCTAATCTACTAAAGCGCGAAAATTCTTACCAAAAAATATCTAATTCATATCTTTTCCTATAAAATAAACATTATGTCACCTCAGATTGATTAGATTGAAGAAATTTTCTACAGAGAAAAGTGAAAAAATTGCAAGAAAGAGAGAGAGAGAGAGAGAGAGAGAGAGAGAGAAAGGGGAGGATCAGGGAAGGAGAAAGGCGTAAAATTTTTAATTTTCTCTCTCCATATGTGTCCATCATGCAGTGGACCACGTGTTATTTTTACTGAAGACGAGTCCCACCATCGAGTAAGTGGAATGCTAACATGGCATCTGACATGTCCATTTTTGCTACATGTCACCCACATGACATGTTGAATCAGCATTTTATATTGATTAAGATGTCACGTATATCGATCCAACAACGATTTGATCCAGTGATTAGTCGGTGAAAGATTTACAAAAGTTTAATAATTAATCTGTAATTTTTTCCGGTTAATGATCAAATTAGAAATAACCCGAAAATTTAGTGACTGCTAGAATCATTTATCAAATAACCCGAAAATTTAATGATTACTAGGATCAATTATCCCCTAAATAGTCTTTAATTGCTTCCCCATGAACATAAAAAAAAAAAAAAATGCTATAATACGACTTAATTGTCTTTAATCACGTTCGCATAGTAATTGAACAAGGACTTTGTAATTTGATTTTGGGGAGAAATTTTTGTTTGAGTGAAGAAAAAGTTAACCATAAAAAAGATCGGTATTATAAATTTTTACAAATAGCTATTGAATTAGTTTAACCATGTAATTAAATTATTTATTCGAATGAATAAAAATATATTTAACTATATTACATTATACTATATTATGATTAAAAGCTTTAGGTATATGTTATAAACAAGGTATTTTTAGATGGATATAATTTATCATATGAAATTATAGATTAATTAATAATAATTTAATATATTAACTTATTAATTAATATAATATTTATAATTTAATTAATTAATTATTATTTAATATATTTAATCATTATTAATAATTTACAGTGAATTTTGATAGATTAGGTTGACATAAGTTTTTTTTATAATTGGGAAATGTGTTTGATAAAAAAAAGCAAAAGAAACGGTCCCCTACTAATAGTATTAGGAGCAGTCCCAGGTCCCAATCGAATGAGGTGCTGTGTTTGGGCAAGAAGAAGAAACTAGAGATTGTTTTGACAAAAATAGTAAAATACACAAACTAAGCCCTAAACACCTAATATCGAAAAAAAAAAAAAAAAAATGCCAAAGACAAATAGTAGAAAACAAAAGACGACCCTAGGTCCTGTCGTTTTATTGTCTGGCTTTATTTCACCTAGAGACTAGTGAAGCTCCCCTTTCAAATTCGTGTTATTTAAAATACAAATATCATAATTTTTTTTTCTTGTTAGGTAAAACAGTATATCTGTATAATGAAATGTTTGAGTTGGTGGGTTTTGGCACTACCTTATTAATTTTATTACTTATTTAATTGCCAAGTGAAATTAGATTTCTTTAACCCTCTGTTTGTTTTGAAGAAAGTGAAAAGAAAAAAAAATAAAAGGAAAAAATTACAGTCATTCCCTGTAACTGGTGCATTAATTAAAAAAAAAAGAAAATAAAGAAAGAAAAATGAAATTTCTCAAAATAGGCTTTAGTATCAAAATAATTTATGTTTATTTTAGAGAAAAATGGAGGAAAATATAAATTTGAAAAGCGTCGAGAATTGAAATTATTAAAATCTCTCTCTCTCTTTTTTTTTTCATTTTATTACTTAAAATGAGATTAAAAAGATAAATATATTGTAAATTTCTTTTCATTCCCTCTCTTGAATAAATAAAAAATTTAAATAATATAAATAAAATTAAAATCCTTTTATTTTCTTTTTTTTTTTTATTTAATTTTTTCTACATAATTAATACACTAAATAAAATATAAATGCCTATAAAAGTGATCGGTGTAATATTTTATGCAACTTTTATTATATCAAACTCAAAATTATATTTTATTAATTTGAGTTATTAAAATCGAATTAAGATACTAACTAACCTCGTAATTTTGAGCATATTTCAATATGGTTAAATTAAAACTTAATCATCTTTTTTTTTTTTTTTTGGTATTTATCAACTCTGAAGAGCTTATATATGGGAATGTTAGAATTTCTTTTGAAGTAACAAGAAATATAGAGAACTGAAGATAGCTTAGCCATATAAAAGTTCCAAACTTGCAAGCAAAGTCAACCAATATGCCAGTTTAGATGAAGACAATGTTCACATGCAGATATAAATATATATATATATTTTTGTAGCCTCAATCTCACATATTTCATTTCAACCCTTGAAAGAGCTAGCTTGTAAAGGTAACTGCAAAGATAAACATGCAGCTTGAAACATCAGAACAAAGTAGATAATTGGTTATTGAAAAGAATTGGATTGTGTAGGTCACATACAAATGTACTTTGCTCAAATTGACTCATTCAAATCCAAATTGACCTTTTAGACCCATGAGAATAAATTGGTGATAATTATATTAATAACTATCAAATAAGTTCTCACATTTCACAACCAAATGGAAAATATGTTACATATTGTTATCTGTAATTAAGTAGGTATTTATCCTAATCACAATTACATCATTATTTATGTGTCTATTTCTAGACTTGAAATGAAGACTTGTGAAATACTCTTGCACTCATATATAGGTGGTAAGGTATTAGTTTCATTAAGCCATGAAGTCATCATAACATTCTTTAAAAGTCAAAACATTTTGTTCTCTTTACGGATGGCAATGGGGAGGGAAATCTCCGTTCTTCGCGGAGATTTACTTCGAACGAGGTGGAAATTTATTGATTTGTCTCCCCATGAGAGCGGGGACGGAGAATATTTTTTTCCTGTTAGCGGGGACGGGGCGGGAACGGAGAGTGTATTCCCCACCCCATGGAGATCCCCATCCCCATCCCCATGAAGACCCATTATTATACTTGATTAATTATTATATTTATTTAATTATTCCTTTTATATATATATATATATATATATAAGGAATAATTTGTTCAATAAATA